>PVKS010026160.1:0-28976 GCA_004027875.1 Aplodontia rufa | reverse complement strand
GATGTTATTTCTACACTAGATACCCAATTAACACATGAGTTCTTCTGGGGGAAACTGCAATAGATGAAACCCATAGTAGCTTATCTATGTGTTAGCATTACCCCTGGTTATCAAAGTTTATACACATTGATTGCTACAGTTTTGACAATGTTTCCCCCTCATCTGTATCCTGTATAGCAATATACTTCTAATAAATGTGGAAAAAATAAATAAAAAATATATCTTGCCACATAAAAAAAATATTGTGATCTACAATTAATACCAAACACAAGTTTCTGCGAAAGTATAATTAAAATTATTTAAAAATTTACTAACTACATACTCTTAAGAAAAAATTAAAAACAAAACCTACTTAAAAAGATTAATAACTGGACTCTTGAAGTATGATCCATGCATCATGAATTTGTGCTAGTACTCAGGTGGTACTTAGCTCTTTTTTTTTTTTAAGAGAGAGAAGGACAGTGAAAGAGACAAAGAGAATCAATTTTTTGTTGAGTTTTTAACATGGTTTTCATTGCTGTGACACTTAGCTGTGTACATGGGTGCTAGGGTTTGAACCTGTGTACTTGGGCATGCCAGCAAGTGCTATAACACTGAGCCACTACTCCAGCCTGGTACTTAGCTCTTTTAAGCTTCAGGTTTTATATATAAACATAGTGGTTATCTCTGCATGTCTAAAACACACATATACACACGTTTATATATATATATATATATATATCACCTTTCTATTTTACATACATATATATGTCAGTATACACACACACACACCAGCTTCCTAAAATGACAGGATTTGCTTGCCTTTTTAAAACACATACATTGTGAATTATTCTGAATTACAATGTTTGTGATTACTTTAACTTGTACTCTTTTAAGTTTATCTCAATATTCGTACATGTCTTTTTCCTTTCTGTACATGTCAGGCTGTTGAACTTAAATTAATGAACTGAACCTTACCTCAGTCCAAGTCAGAATGCCTTTTTTTGATACTTCCTTTATGTTTTTGCTTCCTTCTATTTTTACCACTTACCACATTGTGTTGAACTTGTTTAGGTCTTTTTCTGAGTTCTGAATTACACTATGAAATCCATGAGCTATTAAAATCTATCTTAATTTATTAAGGATAAATTAAGCTTTTAGCCCCAATGCCTGACATTGTTTATAGCATAGAGTACATCCTCAACAAGTATTTTTTAAAAGTAAATAGTATAAGAGACCTTTGGCATCCACTTTTATAAAAAAAATAATTTTAGAGCATAAATTAGCATCTGTTGACCTTAACATGTTTCTTTTACATATTAGAAAATACAAATTGAATATTTAAAATAAACAACTTCATATATACTATTCTCTAATAGTTCCTTGCAAGTGAGACTTGATGGCTTGCTTCTTAAGAGGTATTACAAATGACAAAAAAATTAAATAAGTAAACAGGAAATACTGCTTCTTTATGTCCTTCCTGGTGGAGTATAGATATTTGTAGAATTCCCTAAAAACCATAAGTCATAGAAGTACAAGTCTATATTCTCAACTATTACTTGATATTAAATCATTTCACCTCATATTTTCAAGGACATTGTTAGAGTTCTATTCTATATCTAAAATTGTCATTTTGTTGTTGGTTATTCAAATCCAGTTTTTTTTATTTTTTATTCAGAAATTTAGTTGTTGTACAATCAAAAATGTATCCAAAGTAACAATATGATATGCATATACTTTAAATCAGAATTATCTCTTAGATCCCTTCCTAGACTCCCTTCCCACCCCAACCAGCCCCCTCCCCCTTCCTTCCAGATACGTATCTATGAATGCCCTAGATTATGTATTACTATGGGTTATTTATGTTTTTGAGGTTGAGATTTTTGAGGACTTTGTAAACTCTGGATATTAGTCCCCTGCCAGAAGAATCACAGACCACGATTCTCTCCCATTCTGTAGGAGGTATCTTGACAATTTTGATCAATTCCTTAGTTGTGCAAAAGCTTTTTTAGCTTCATGACATCCCATTAACTGATATTTAACTTTACTTCTTTCACTTTAGGAGACATGTTGAGAAAGTCTTTGCCCTCTCCAAATGCTGGAGTGGTGGTCCTAAATTTTCTTCCAGCAGTTGTAAGGTAGCTGGTTTAATTCCTGGTTCCTTGATCCATTTTGATTTGATTTTGTGCAAAGTGAGAGATAAGGGTCTAATTTCAACTTTCTGGAAGTGGCTGCCCAGTTTATCCAGCACCATTAGTTAAATAGGCAGTCCCTCCTCCATGTTATATTTTGTCCCCCTTTGTCAAAGATCAGATGTTTGAAGATTTGTAGGTTTGTTTCAGGGTCTTCTATTCTATTCCATTGGTCTTCATTCCTATCTTGATACCAGTAACATGCTGTCTTTGTTACTACAGCTCTATAGTATAGTTTTAGATCTGGTATAGCAAAACCACTTGTTTCATCTTTCTTGCTTAGTTATGTTTTGGCTATTCTGGGTTTCTTGTTGTTCCAAATACATTTGAGAATTGATTTTTCTATATCTGTAAAGAATGACATTGGTATCTTGATGGGGATTGCATTGAATCTATATAGAGCTTTTGGCAGAGTGGCCTTTTGATTATATTAATTCTTCCTAATCAAGAGCATGGAATGTCTTTCCATATTCTCAGGTCATTTTGGATTTCATTCTTAAGTGTCTGATAATTTTCATTGTAGAGTTCTTTGACTTCCCTTGTTAGATTAATTCCCAGGTATTTTATTCTTTTTGAGGATATTGTGAATGGGACCAATTTCCTGATTTCTTCTTCTGACCTATTATTGTTGGTGTATAGGAATGCTATTGATTTATGGGTATTGATCTAAATCCTGAGCCTTATATTTACTTTCCCAGTTTGGCGTCACATGACACCATTATGTATTTTCTCCTAAATATAGAGCTGCTCTGTTTTATTTCTTATTAGGAAAAAAATGCAGTGAAGCAGTTTTTCTGAGAAATAAAGCTCACAAACTTATAAAATATATTTCACAATCATACAAAAAGAAAAACGAGGTAAAAATTGGAAACCAGTAGTCTTTGTAATGCCACTTTAACTTTGTAGGTGATGGAAAGAAATATTCTGTTAGCTTGGGAAAATAACACATTTTATTTGAGGAGTGTGGAATTAAAATATAAAATCACAAATAGAAGTATCAATAAATGTTGTTTTAAAGTCATATTATATGTAGTTAATTTTCAGCAGATTCGCTGTCCTCTTCCAATGAAGGATATATTCAGTTTCTTAAAATGAAATGAAAAGCTATGACAAGAATGCTCAGAGGGATAAAAATCATAATTATCAATTAATTTTCAAAGCAATGCATCAGGTATTAGGAATTCTTAAAACAATGATAGAAATATTTTAAAAAACTAAGTCAAATAAGTGCAAACTGATTTGTTTATAAATATTTTTGCATCATATTTATTGAGCTTCTACTCTGTCTGAAAAATCTAATGAAATGGATTTCAATATACAAGATGGTAACATCCATTGTGATCAATAGTTTGAGTAAAGCTTATTGAAGGGACTATGAGACAATCTAGCAGGAACACCTGGCCAAAGTTGAAAGGTCTACTGAGGAAAGGGAAGTGGCCTAAATCAACTTCAGAGATGGTTAAATCAGGGCAAATGGATGGTCATGGAAGTGCATGAGACTCTGAGATGTGAATGGAAGTGAGCAGACCTAAAAACTGTGCGTAAATCATCAAAGATGTGGGAGGTGATGCTGTGTTAGTTCATCCTAAAAGCAGTGAGGAGTCCTTGAAAGAAGTTAAGCGTAAGCGAAAGTGTTTCTTGTGTTCTCTGCAGTGAAGGAATTGAGGCATGGCTGGTAAAGCTGTTTATAAATGTGGGGAACAGATAGATGAAAGAATTCTTGCTGGAATGGCTTCTCAGTAAATTGTTGAAATCCCCTTATGTAAGTGAAGGAGAAGTAGGCGAGGCTGAATGTTTATGGGATGTGGTGAAGACCTAAAATATCACAGTGGAGAAATGAAATAAAGAATTGTGCAACAAAGGTTCAAGGAATGATTGCTAACATTCTGGACTTCTTCCATGTGTCAGAAGCACAGCAAACACTGCATCCTCAAAACCCAAAAGTCTTAAGTTGTCAGGTTGATTTGAAATTCAGGTTTTTATCAGACAGAGAAAACAGGAACAAGAGTCAAGGATTTTGGAGAGTAGTTGAAGAGATGAATTATAGGATCTTGTCTAGAAAAGAGTAAAGATAGGATGAAGTGAATATTTTGGACATTCACATCTTGGAAGTGTAGAAAATATACAAAAGGAACAAAGGTATGAAATGAAAGGGTATAATATTAGGTTTTTAATTTTTCAAATATGGAGGAGTTCAGAGAAAAACCAACAGAATAACCTGAAAAATCCATTAGTAATAATAATATAATTTGGTGAAACAGCATAATGAAAATTAATTTAAATAAATTATAGTCTTAAGGAACCCCATCAGTTTTACTTCTAGGATTTAATCCCCAGGAAATAAGTTGGTTGGGGCAAATATCAACAAGCTAAAGCGTTCACCAGAACCTTGAAAATAACAGTGGCCAACAGCTAAGTAATGCACCAAGTAATATAGCTAAGTAGGGCTGTTGAAACAGGGCTTAAATAAACTAAGGTAATATTTGTTTTCAGAAGTGTAAATTAGTAGAAATTTTATGGAAACAATTTGACTTTGTACATCAATTTTAAATGCAAATCATTCCACCCGTAATTCCAATTCTACCCGTTTACCCTACAGATATATTTTATGTGTGCAATGAAGAACATGCAGTGATAATTTGCTGCTCTGTTGTTTGTAAATGTAAAATGCCCATCATTGGAGAACTGTTTAGGCACATTCTGGTATAACCATTAAACAGGAGTGTGAAGCTACAAAAATACATGAGAAAACTCTGCACTGGTGTGAAATATTCTTCAAGATACATTGTTAAAGAAAAATACCAAGGTTTGGAACTGAGAGTGTGGCATAACACCATCTTAGGAAAATACTGGGATAAGTCTATGTGAGAATTTGCATGTGTATGTGTAATTGGTTTCAAATATATATATATATACACACATATATATATATATATATATATATGAATATATGAGAACAGTGTCATTGCTTGCTGATGAGAAGAGAATTTGGATGGTGAGGAAAGAATTTTCATGGTCACTGCATTATATATTTTTTCTTACTTCATGAATTTTAAATAATAGGAATATATTATTATATGGAAACCTTTAAAAAATCAAACTGTTAAACAAAACTAAGCATAAACATTGTTATAAAGTCATATTTTAGTAACTTGGAAGTATTTAGTAACTTAATGCAATGAACATGGAAGCAGGGAAGAGAAAGCTATCAAAGAGTAGATATAAAACATCTATGTCATAGAGGTATAATGAATGATAAAAGTATATCCCATTCTATCCATAATGTTTATTACTGGTGGCAGGATTATGTGGCAAGCCCTGTTATTTTCTCCTTTTTGTTTAAATGCATTTTTAATATATGTGAGTGCCTGCACATCAGTTACATTTAGGCAAACTGAATAAATGTACCATGAATTTCATTACTAGAGGGAGAATATTTTTAAATGACTCAGATAATTCCAGAAATTCCATTCCTTTAAATGTGGAAGCCATGTTTTTACTAGTTTGCAATAGAACATAATAAAGATAAATATAAGATGTTCTATAGTGTCTTTCATTTTAATCAAAATCCAAACTGGTGGCAGATGTACCTACTAAAAACTTTTATCTGTTATCATAAATAAAATGTATGCACTGATCTAAATCAAGAGACTAATACAAGAAGGAGGCTACAAGAAATATCTAATGAAGAATATAGAGTGCTAAGAATCTGATATAGTTCACAACTAAAACAGATGACCATTCAATTTTGTATATTAAATATAATCAACAGAAAGTAAATTAATTACATTACACATTCAGATTAACTAGTGTATCCTATATATTTAGTGTATATTTAGTGTCTGTAAAATCTTGGTTTTGGACTTGAGCTAAGAATTTTAGTAAAATTCTAAAATGAAACCTCTTTATCACATAATAATTCGTTAAGTTTGGTAAATATATAGTCATGAGAGTGATCCAAAAGGAATGTTGGACTTCATAACACAAAATAATTTTGAAGCATTTTATGTATTTTGAATTCCATTCTTTGAAACATTCTTCAATTAAATGGTTTTAGGAACTTTGGTGAAGCCCAAACCAGTAAGATCATACACGCCTCTATCTTGTTCCCTCCATTTTTCCTATTATTAGGAAATGTGCAAGTGATGAGCCAACATAAATACATTACTAAAAATAGTCCATTATATACAATAGGGTTCAGTCTTTTGTGCTGCACTCTGTGGGTTTTGACAAGTGTATGATAACATCTGTCTACCATCATAGTATCATACAGAATTGTTGCCAAAATTACAGCACCATTCTGTATTCCCACCAGCAAAAACAAGAGAGCGGTGAATGAACACTCCCCTTGTCATACTTCCTTCCCAGAGCTGGGTGTTGTTAGGGTTTTGCATTTCAGCCGTGCTAGTAAGTGCAAGTTGATATCCCACTATTGTTTTAACTTGCAATTCCTAATGATATATGCTGTTGAACAACTTAGTGTACACTTATTTTTCATCTGAGTGTCTTCCATTGACACTAATATCCATGTTTGGGTGTCTATGTAGATTTTTTGCCCATTTAATTGTTTTGTTTGCTTCCCTATTGTTGACTTATAAGAGTTCTTTGTACTGTTTTAGAAACCAATCCTTACTCAAATGTGTTTGGCAAATATTTTCTACCAATCTGTGGTTTGTTGTTCCATTCTGTGAATGGCCTTTCATAGAGTAAAACTTTATATTTTAATGGAATTTAGGTTATTATTTTTTTCTTTCATCTATTATGCTGTTGATTTTTATAAGGTCACCTAAATATTCCATTTTCTAAGAGTTTTATAGTTTTGCCTTTTACGTATTTGTTGGAATTCTTTTGAGCTGGTTTTTGCGGAATGTGTAAGGCCTGTGTTTGGAATCATTTTGTGTTTATTTTTGAATGTGGATGTTTATTTTTTTCCAGCACCATTTGCTTAAAAAGGCCTCATTTTGTAAAAATAAGTTTCCTATTTAATTTGCTGACTTTCTAGCCCCACTCATAAATTACATGACTTCAGGTTTACTTCTGTCTTTCTTCTCCAAGTTTTCTCTCCACTGTATCACATTTTTAGAAGGGATTTCCCATGTTTCCAATAACCTATATAGTGGAGGAATCTGTTCCACAGCTTCCCTGAAATCTATAACACGGTATAGGTGATGATTTCATAAAGCAATCTCTTCTGTGTTGCATAACCTGTTATTTATTCCTTCAGCATGAATTGAGCACCCATTTTGTAACAGATATTAATCCATAAATGGGCTGAGTATTTTCTATCATATGTGGAAGTTAGTGTAAAAACTGCAACAGGAAGATAGTCAGCTGAGTTTAAGTAATAAACTCACAACAATTGAAACTCTACATATCTTAAAGTTTTTTTAAGTATGTGAAACCTGAGTATGAGATTCCTTGAGGAAATGTGTGACTGAGGAACTAATCTTAATAGACTGATTTTTTTTTTTTTTTAGTGGAAGATACACCAGGGTATCCAAACAGGCTACAAGAGGGAAATTTTGCCTTTGGTATTGGGAGATTCAGATTTAGTGTGTATCTCATGCATATTGGTTGGTTGTCCTTAATTAAGTTATTTATTACCTTTCAACATCAAGTTACTCCTCTTTAAAATAATGAAAATAAGAATACTTTGTCCTAATATCCTCTAGCAGATTTAGAAAAATTAATGTGGAAATAAAAATGAAAATAATTTTGTGTGATTTACTCAATAATAAGTTATATACAGTAAATGATCTTTTAATGTACATTTCTTTAGCTTTGATAGATGCATAGCCATGCATTCATCACCATAGTCACGCTATATAGAACAGTTTCATCACCCCAAATATTCGCAATTGCCTCTTGGCCACCAGTATGTGGCACCCATGGACCTACTTTGTGTTCCCATAGTTTTGCAAAATGCTCTATAAATGGAATCATGTTAGGTGTGATTTCCTTCACTTTTCATAATTCTTTGGGATTCCTCCATTCTGTCATATTTATTAGTATAAACAGTCTGTGTCTTGTGATGTGGTTACGTCCCAATAAACTCAATGTAAATTGAAAATATCATAAGTGAAAAATGCACTGAATTACGTACCTATTGAATATAATAGCTTAGCAACAGGATACTGTAGAATATTGGCTGTTTACACTATGATTACATGGAAGACTAGGAGATGTGGCTTGGTGCCACTACACATCATCACAAGACAATATCACACTGCTTATCACTAGTTCAAAAAATAGATCAAAATTGAAAATTCAAAGTATAGCTTCTATTGAATTCATATCACTTTCTGCACTATTTTAAAATTGAAAAAAGTGTTAAGTCAAACCCTTCTTGAGTGAGGTACCATCTGTAATTTGTTCCTTTTTTTTTTTTTTTTTTTTGAGGGACTGGGGATTGAACTGAGAGACTAGTACATGCTAGGCAAGCATTCTAACACTGAGCTATAACCCCAGTCATGTTCCTTTTTATTAATAATTGGAAGCAGGCTTTAATGTTATTGAAATCCAATTAAACTATTTTGAGAAAAATATAAAGCAAACTTGTTATAAATAGGTCATTAAATTATTTGATTAAAGATGTACATCTACTAGCATGGAAAATACTTGATGGCCTTTAATAGTTTTCTTAAACTCTAAGCCATATTTTTTAAAATATTTCCCTCAGCTGAAAATTGAATTCTCTAGGGCATAGTTTTCAAAAAAATGTAACTTTATAATGTTTGTAGTCCTATAGTTTGGGTTGAAATTAAAAACAGGAGGTGGTTTTCTTGAAACATGTGGATTGAAAGGCCAAGATGTGATTGATTGTGTAATGTGATTGATTGTGTAGAATTTTTTTTCTCATGCCAAAAAAAAAAAAAAAGGTCTTTTAGAGCTGAACAAGAAAGGTATAAAATTAAAGTAATTGCACACTTCGAATTTTAGTAGCAACACAACATGAAATCTTGCTGGAAATTTGATGTTTTACTGACATTGTGGCCTGTCGGCCTATCAGGGGGTAACATCAGATGTGAATGCTGCTTATTTTTCCCAGTGACTTCCAAATGATCTGGTACAGGAGCTCCTGTGATAGCAGCGGTATGGTTGCAGAACAGCAGCTTGTGTTTCAGAGCCTGTTTCTTTAAATTTGATAGCTTATCTCATGTCCTTTTCTTGTGTGTTCCTAATTCTGTAGCCATTGTGTCTAGTTGTACGCTAGAGGGATGATTGCACACCAGGAACTACAATCAAACTTGGCTTGTTAGTATATAAAGCTTTGGTTATTCACCACAGTCATTTAAGTAGCAGCTCACCACACCCTCCCCAAAGTGCAGACACCATGTCACTGTGGGTTAGAGTTCACCAAAGCAGAATTGTCCATGTGTTGGAACAAGCACTTTGCTATGCTGTGTACATCTGTGACTCATTTCTGCAACACTGGGTACTGCCTCTTGGCTCTGAGATCCTTTTGTGAAATTGGGATTAATGTAAGGACATGTATCAAAACCGTAATTTCCCCAGCAAAGTAAGTGTTCATTTTCTAATATTTTGTAATAGAAAATCAAAGCATACCACACCTCATAAAAAGTATATCGAATTAGTATCTTGCACAGCTATTGTTACAAATAGATAGGTAGATTTTGAACATTGGTTTTTGATTTTGATTTTATCAAGTAAAATTGAAACAATAATAGTAAGGATTTGAAGTTTTTCAGTCTTCCGGATTTCACATTATCATAAATAGAGGCATAGCAAATTGTAAGACAGTCAACATTCTACAAAAATAAACAAATAATCATTATGTAAGGCAAACTTCATTTGAAAGTTGCAGGATACACCTCGTTTATTTCAATCATGACCTTGAGGAAATTTCTTGACTTTCCGTATAGCCAGACCTCCATCTGTGAAATGGGAACACTAATAAAACCCTTTTCAATGGATTATATGGGTGTAAAATGTGTTAATATAGGCAAAGTTCTTAGGATACTGATGTGACACATAAAAACACTGTATTTCTCCATATAAAAATGAATTTTGTAATTCTGACAACAAATTGAATTATAATACTTTGGACAGTAACGTGTAGAGACTTCATTCCTATTTAATGAAATTGCAAACTTCTCAGTAGAAAATACTTGTATGACTTTGTTTATAATTGGTACGTTAATCTTTTTCTTTTTTGTACAAATACTATAACCGTTAATCCTGATTTGGATAATTTCTCTTCCACTACTAATCTGCTGATCAAAAAATTCCTGACACTTGAAAAAAGAGCTTTGTATAAATGCATTTGACTATTAATTCTTTCATTCACTATTTATTCAGAGCTTACTATATCCTTGGCTATGTATATGTATAAGGTATGTTCCCTGTTCTTTCCCTTTGCAAGAGAGATAAAAACGTGAATTTTTGTGAAACAAGGGGAGACAATGATTGTTTAGTGGCGGAAGAAGGTGGTAAAGGTCCCAAGGAAATTCACGACGTGGAGCTGTTAATTCTCTTCAAGAGATGAGAGAAGACGTTCAGTTGGTCCTGAAGAAATGGTTGTATTTGGACATGCAAAGGGAGAATTCTAGGGAAGAGAACTGTGTGAAATAAGGTCACGAAACACATCTCAGAATTTGAGGGACCAAGTACATGTGACTGCTTTATGTAAAGCACATTAAGAAGGACTGTGGGGGAAAAGGATTGGAAATATAGTTTAAACTGTATTTCCAATCTTTTTTCAAAGAAAGAGCTTTGAATGCAGGTGAAGATTTTTACTTCGTTCATTTGATAGTGATGTTATTGGAGTGCACTGTCAAGCCTGAGAAAAAGCAGACGAGCTCAGGTCATTTAGTAAAATAATCCTGGCCACCTTTGAGAGTTCGAATGAGGAAGAAAACTATTTTTGACTTCCTTATTTTCACTTTCCAAAATCTTCCCTTCTTTCTAAGATCTCCTAGAGTATTATTTTCCTCAGGAAACTTCCACGTGGCTTTCCTGGTAGCTTACTCCCTGTCAAGGATTTATTTTAATGGAATTGACTTTGAAACTGTGTGGCAAAACTCTTCTGTGGAAGCTGGGAGACCAGATTTCTTGACCTTGCTAAGCCTCAGCTTTAGTACTCTGTCAGCCAAACATGGAGAAATAATTAGGAAGCTTTAAATGAATTTTGTGTAGCCCTTTACATTCTCATGCGTATCTCCAGAGGGTGGAGGACAGGGCAGGGGGCATTCAGGCTCCTTTAGAATAATTCCTGCAGTGATAATTTGATTTATTTTGCCAGTCTTTGCTTTGTGAAACTGACTCATTTTTTTTAGAATAACTTAACTATTACTATATAATATGTGTGTTAAAAGTTCTTATGAAGACTCAATTATTTTCATAAAAAAAGGAATATTAGAGGAAAAGTTTTAAACTAAGAAAATAATTTGGTTAGGTTAAAATTATTACACAATCCTTTTTAGATCAATTAGAAGGTATATTCTAGGTGTAAAAAAACCTTTAAAATGGGTTATCTAAACCTAAACAAAAAATTGAAGATGAATTAGCAATATTTAATATGAAATTATTATCAAATATGAGTTAAGTATATTCATTATTATAATCATTGTCTAGCATTTAAATGTTTTTCTCAAATTTCAGATTTATGAAAAATGCAATATTCCATTTCTTAAAATTTGCTTTTTTTTAAAGTCCTTATGGCAAAATGTTTTTAACGTAATATGTAACATCTTATGTTTTTAACATTCTTGTTTGCTCATTTTGTAAATCTTTTTAACAATGTCCTTTGAATTTTTAATGGGTTTTAAGTTTAGAAAGTTATAACATTTATCTCACTTGATGTGTTATTTGAAGAACTGAAATGTTCATACATTTATAGACTCTTCGGCTATAATTGTCTGTTTCACATTTATGATCCTGGTCTACCGTGTGAAACTTGTACATGATGCAAATTAAGTATTTTTATATTAAGTGTTTATTACTTTTTTTTTTATAAAGAGGAAGAGGAAAAGTGAGAGAGAGAAAGAGAAAATCAATTTTATTTATATTTTCATCTGACCTTTGTTTCTCTGACAGTTGTGTATGTGGTGCTGGGGTTTGAACCTGGGTTCTCGCACATGCCAGGCAAGCACTCCAACTACTCAGCTACTACTCCAGCCCTGGATTATTAGTATTAGTGTTATTGTAAGTACATTATCACTGTTAAGAATAATAAGATTAATTTTACATCTCTACCTCAAGGAACACAATGGAATCTGTTTTATTAATATGAAAATCTCGTTGCTCTCCCTTCAGTTGTTCTTATTCAGGGTTATATACTTTGAAGCATAATCACAAGATTCTCCTCATTATGAAGTTTTTCAGATACAATTGGGTTTATTTGCTGTTTAAAAATTAATTTATTTCCACTTCACTACTACACACACCATTTTTACTACAAAATTTAAAATGACAGGGGCTGGAGCAATGGCTCAGCGGTTTCGGCGCTTGCCTGGCAAGCACGAGGATCCAGGTTCAAAACCCAGCACCACGTACACAACTGAGTGTTGGAGCAACTAAGGCCATGTGAAAAACTAAATAAAGTTGAAAAAAAATTTAAAATGACAAAGAAATGAAGGTTTAGTAATCAAATAAGTGTTGATTAATGATTACTTCAATGCACAAAGGTTAAATCATCTGGGAATAAAATTGTTAACAGTATGTGCTTTCCACTTTAATAGCTTCATATCTATACATGCAAAACTTATGTTATTACTTGCCAAAAATGTGGAAATCTTTGGAGTTGATGGAGTAAAACAACAACAAATATCTTTTTAATAAAAATAGTTAGTACCTTTTTGAGAAAAGTAAATTTCTATTTCCCAACTAAAAGTAGATGTTAATCAGTTAAAAACTATTGTTATTACCTGGAAATATTCTAAGTTCAAGTTGATGAACAAATTGTAGGGTGCTACAGAAAACTTTCTAGCTGTTTAAAGCATTGTGTATGTGGAATAAATTCCTCCAACAAAAGTTCAGAAACTGTAAATTGCTATCTAAGAAACATCTTTATAATTATTATATGCAAGAATCTTTCAGGTTTTATCTCAATAAGGTCCTGAAGTAAAAAGTCTAGTCTCATGGCCTCGTAAACAGTCATCTTTGTAAGGGTACTTCTCAAATCGTTTTGCTGAGCAACTGATTTTTCAAACTGTCTTCATTCAGCATGTTGGCGTGGTGATTGTGATATACACGTTTTTTTTTATCTGTTACTTTGAAATAAGGAAACAGAAAATTCCCAAATGTAATAGTAACATCTTTCTAAAGAGACTACAAATAGAAAAAAAGAAGTCTAGACAGATTAGGAAAATCTCTAGTGCAAAACCACTGAGTACAAATAGTTGTAGCTCAGTGAAGGGCTAAAAAGATGGAAATATCTGATTCAAGATACATTCAAGTAGTAATGTTAGTTTATTTTCTTTTGTGAGGGTTGTGAATTGTGAGAGATTGTCAGCTGGTAAATTAGACAATTAATGTTAAAAATAGTTTCTGGTAAAAAAGTAAAAGTTTTTCTTGTAATACTCAGATAAAGTGCTTATTGAAGATATGGTCTCCACACGTTTTAAATCCTGTTGTTATTGCTCTCGTCTCATGACTTTGGAGCCTATCCATCATACTGCAATAATGAACACTCTTTTTTTTATATTCACATATATATTTTTTTCATTTTTTATTAGAAGAATATAGAAATACAGTTGAGGGGGAAACATTATCAAAACATTAGCAATCAATGGATATAAACTTTGTTATCGAGGGGAAAGGCCAGATCATGGATAACCACCTTGGATTTTACCTACTGCAGTTTCCCCCAGAAGAACTCATGCGTTAAATGGGTAGCTCGTGGAGGAATGACATCGGCTTCTGGGATGGTTCCCCCATCTTCCCAATCTCCAGACTCCTATGAGTTCTTCATATACCCTCCCTCCTCCCCATCCTCCTCCCTACACCTCCAAGTATCCTATAGAGCCATCCCCTTAATGCTCTAAAATTCATTCAATTTGCAGTTTTGTTAGGTTAGCCGTCAGTCAGTCCTACTGCTTCCCCGTATATGCTAGCATCAATAGATGAGAGAAACCATTCGGCCCTTGAGTCTCTGAGATTGGGAGACTTCACTAAGCATAATTCTATCCATCTCCATCCATTTGATTTCAAAAGAAATAATATCGTCCTCTCTAATGGCCGAGTAGTATTTCATAGTATATATGTACCAAAGCTTTTGTATCCACTCATCAAGTGAGTGGAATCTGGGTTGGTTCCATAATCTAGCAATAGTAAATTGAGCTGTTAAAAACATTGATGAAGCCATATCGCTATAATATACTGATTCTAAGTCTTTTGGGAAAATTCCCAGGAGTGGGATAGCTGGATCATAAGGTGGTTCCATCCTTAATTTTTTGAGGATTCTCCATACAGCTTTCCATAGTGGCTGAACCAGTTTGCAGTCCCACCAGCAGTGTAGTAGTGTTCCTCTTTTCCCACAGCCCCTCCAGCATCTGTCGTTGTAATAATGAACACTCTTGAGGTATCATAGTAGGTTGGCATAGTCTAGGATGAATGCATGTTGTATAAAAGTATTAGCCAAAGATGTGGTCTAGAAGTGTTTCTCATTGGCATTAATGTTACTAAATGATTAAAGGTGACTTACAAATCAGTTTAAGGCATCAGAGGGGTGTGATAATAATAGATATTCATTTAACAAATATTTGAATTATTTCTGTGTGTCATGAAAAAGTGGTGAATGAGAATTGATACAGCTCTTGAATTCATGCTTGTTGAAAAAGGGAGGTGGTGCAGAGGGGAGACGTACAGGACTGGTACATTCCATGTGCTAAGTTCCTGAAAGGAAAGGCACATGGTAGTGAAGGTTTTCAACTTATACAGGGATTCCAGAGGCGATGCAAATTAAAATGTGAGGTTGATGTAATCCTAATCACATGTCCAATTGCTTATGTATATCTTGGGAAGCTTAGCACTGGGGTTTTCTGGGTTATGCTCTCGTTCTACTAACAACCAACCTAGCCATGATGTTTCCACTCCCATACAGTGCTCGGTTCTTTTCTGGAAAACCTGTATTACTTTCTAAGATGATAAAAGCCAAGAAAGGTGAAGTATTTTATTCTTCATCTTTTTTCTTCTCATCAAATCACTATTTCTTTAACCTTTCCTCTCATGAGTTTAACAGAAAAGATTACTTCCTAATAATCTCCTAAGCTGTTGAGGCAATGTCTTTATTCTTTCTGCTACCTGAAGGTTCTTGCCAAGCATTCTTTCAATCTGTATATCGGTATTAGAATTTTTATTCCCTCAAATTACTCCAATATATTTACTACATTTACAAAGATATAGTTGAACCCCAGCAAACACCCTTGTTATGCCCTCCCAGGATTCTGATGTGTTAGTGATTGGAGGGAAATGTCTGTCCTATGTAGTGATGTAGGCAGTGCAGAAGAGGGTGAGACTTTGGACAGCAATTTTATTTTAGTCTTGTATTTTGGGCTCAGTGAAGTCCAGAAGGTGAGTGCAATAACTACCCATAGGGATTTGGTGTGAGTATATCTGTAACAAATGCATTCTGCATCATTCGGTTCTTATGTGGAAATTCAGGCCTAGTTCCAGAAGGTGAGGTGGTGATTCAGAGAAAGAATTTAAAAGAAACAAAGACAACACAGAAATCCTTGTTTCTCACATAGGGCAAAAACATTGTGGTTAAAAAATTGGTCTCATACTGTACCACTTCCTTTGTGTCTGTCCAGTTCATTTATCCCTCTGTGAAGTATCAGTCTGACCTACACTTTATTAAATACCATTTTTTGTGTGTGATCTCATTGCTAGTGTCTCCTTCAGCATTGAACCTGTGCTCATCTCAGTATATGTACTCTGTGAAAATGCCTAAATTCAATAATGGCACTCCCCAGTTACAGTCATAACCACTTTATGCAATGACAAAAATAAAAAGCAGTTTCCAAAAGCTGAATTTCAGTGAAAAGAATTGCACTAAAGCTTCACATGGAGTGTTTTTTAGCATTTTACCTTGACTCTCCGAGCAAAAACAATGGTATTTCTAGCATTATTACTCATAAAATGACTGCCTGTCATTATTTTTAACTCTCTTCAGGACTCAGGAAGTTGTGATTCTGTGATTCCTATGAATTAGAGGTAAATGATAATTGCATCAGACCAAACCAAGGATAAGAATATCAGAAAAAGAAATTCTTGTTTCATTAGTAGGGAATCATGTTCATTAATTTTAGTGTTCCCAACTAACATGTTTATTGAACAAACAATACTTTTAAAACTTTCAGAAATAAATCAGCATTTTGTTTCTCTTTTGTATTTAAAATTACCTTCTCATTTCTTTCAACTGTGAAGTCAGTGAAAGATTATCAGAGAAGCCTTTATGATACAAAATATGTATTAACGTTGTGGATTACTAAAAATCAACAAGAAACCCAAGAACTAAGTATGTGTTGATCCATATATCCCTGATTTGCAAGGTATGATTTCTTAATAAAATCACCTATATGTATTCATTCAGAATATACAAAGTGAGCACTATTAGGACCTCTTTTAAGGGATAAAATGCTTGTCCCAGATAGTGATACTCTGTTGCCAAATGAAAGATAGACAAAAATGAACAAATACAAAGCTATATCACATGCACTGTCCCAGAAGGGAGCAGTTGAGTGGCATAGGTGATTAGAATACGAAATGTAATCAAATATCCAAGTGACAATACTGTAAGATCCAGACTCCAATTATTATCATATTCTATGCAAGCAAAAATGCTAAGCAGTTTATGATATATTATCTACGTGTCAGAATCATATATTTTAGCTTTTAAAAATTGCAAGTGTCTGGACCTACATTACATGAAAAAAATAAGAATCCCTGGGGATGGAGAATGTTCCCCTACAATTTTAAAATAGCTGCAGATATTATTCTAAGGAGATTTCTAAGCAGGAAGATCAAGCATCATCCACCCTGGACATTCTTGACCTTTTCACTCTCCCAGGCATGCTTTCTGTCCAACAGCTCCCTTCATACAGTCTTTTCAGGATGCTCTTTCAACCTGCACACAAGGGCTCTGCAATCCTTTATGGATTTGCCTTAATCTCATCCACCTTTTGTAAATAATCATTTTATTAAACTCTCCCAAATTACCCTAAATTGTATATGCTTTCCTTTTCCTGAAGATCCAGACTGTTCATCATCAATATTCATAAGTGTTACCTGAGTATTGAATGCCTAAAATCAGTTTCCTGTTGTGAATGCAATAGTCTTTCCTTTTTTCCCTTGTAGACTTTGTGATCAAAGATGAAAAATACAGCGTAAATATTTATATATTATAAGGAATATTTGGGTCGACTATTCTATTAACCATAAAAATGTACAAATTTATGTTCCTTAAATGATTAAAATCTGTTTGAGTTTTAAATAATTCCTGATCTTCTAAAACAATCAAATTTGCCATTGGAAGCGATGAGTGTAGTTATTTTATAATCATTTTATTTCCAATATTTAAAGTGGTCAATCAGATGAGACAGTTTGGTTGTCTGTATTTTGGAAATTATTACATTGTTGGTACAGTTTATAATAACTATACAAAAGGAAACATGGTATAGCAAAAAAGTAAACAAAACAAGTGTGTGAATCTGCTATCTCTTTCCAATTTCTGAGTTAGTACTTACATTGTTGCCTCCTCTATTTAACATGACTTTTAGACATTAAAAGTGTGTACCTCAAGTAGTACCTTAATGAAAATCCAGATGTTTTCCACGAGCTTATCTTCCATGGGTCTGAATGTGCTGAGAATTTGGAACTGTTAAGTCATACAAATCAGTAGGGCATCATTTAGTGTCCAAAAGTTTTTATATACTGAGTATGGTGAAATTAAAATTGTATCCTGAGATTTGGAATTTAATATCTAAAGAAATTGTCATCAGTTAGCTCACAGGAATTAATTGAACACCTAGGAAGCACCTTGCCTGAAGTAGTGACCAATGGTTTTATATGTAATCATCAAGCACAAATGAACTAGCAGACTGGGTTGTGGAACAAGCTCTTGATCTTTGTTCTCATTGTTTTCATTTAAAAGAGGCTTTGACTTTTGGGGGAATCATAGAACCATGGGGAACCCAAGGGGGGGAAACCGTGACATAGCATCATCCTTGGCTAACTATGTAACTATACATTTGTTCTTGATTGTTTGATAATGATTCCCCCTCAATTGTAGGTCCATATTCAACTAATAAAAAAAAAAGAGGCTTTGAGGGCTGGAGCAGTGGCTCAGCAGTTGGAAAGCTTGCCTAGCATGCAGAAGGACCTGGATTCAAACCCCAGCACTACATGCATGACTAAGTTTCATAGAAACAAAGGCCAGATGGAAAATATATATAGAATTGATTCTTTTTCTCTCTCACTCTCTGTCTCTAATTGTATTTGAAATTAAATATAAACAATAATCTTATTCTGATCTGTTCAAGAAATATTCTTCTAATGTGTGTTCTAAATTTGGAACATTATAAAAGATATCTGAAAATTGAAACAAAGAGGAGCAATTAAACTGTTTTTAAGTAGATTGTGACTTTGACTCATCATGAGCACTAAAAGGAAACTAAAGTGTATTAGGGAATGATCTTGCATTTGAGTGTAGTACATTTGTGCTTCTAATGATCTTACCTCAATGAGGGAAAAAAATACACTTGAAAAGCTGTCTGGAGCAATCCCAGAGGAAGACAGCTGTCTTTGCTTAGGAATACAACTTAATAATTGCTCTTGGTTTTATAATTAAGGACTTCTGTGTACATCCTTGACTAGGTGGAGTAAGAAAAACAACAGAATTTTTTTTTAAAGAGAGAGAGACAGAGAGAGAGAGAATGAGAGAAACAACTTTGTTTAGTTTTTCACATGGCCTTAGTTGCTCCAACACTTAGTTGTGTATGTGGTGCTGGGGTTTGAACCCGGGTCCTTGTGCTTGCCAGGCAAGCGCCAAAACCGCTGAGCCACCGCACCAGCCCCACAACAGAAATTCTTGGTGAGAGAAAGAACCAAAGTACCAAGCAATAAAATGGACAAGAATGCTTTTTGAGGTTGTAAGTAAATAAACCAAAATAAGAGGAGAAAAAGGAAGTCAAGGAATGTAATGATAGCTAGGATTCACAAGAGATGGAGACTTTTATAGTTCCTATTGGGCTGAGAAGATAAGCCACATTCTGGAAATCCTCAAATAAAGCAAAAGAAGTGGTAATAGCAGAAATCACATTAATATTCCCACAGATTTCTGATTCTGAAGTACAAATATGAAAATATTCCCAAGGTAGATAGACTCAATGATCTTCGTTGTAATTAGTTTCCTAATTACATGACATAATGGATAACATAAACTAAAGAGATAATAAATTAATGCTCACAGAAAATTGTCCAAAATAAAACAGAAGTTTCTGTAACTCTTAAATTTTTTATATCACTACAGTGTTTAGTATAATCTGGGCTTACAAACTATCTTGAATTTAATGAAAAGATTTTATGATGATGTTCATTGAAGTTTTGTTTGTAATAATCAAAACCTGGAAACAATTCAAATATCTATCCATAAGATGATGTATGAAAAACTTAAAAGGATAAAAACAAAGAGTATATTTATACAACAGAATATTTATCCATAAAGAATAAAAAAACTACTGTTAATTGTATCAAAATGCATAAATGTCACAGACATTATTCAAGGCATAAGAAGCTAGTCACAAAAGAGTTCATACTGCTTTACCTAGAAAAGCAAAATTTATGGAGATAGCAATTAAAAAGACAAATGTCTGAAGATGACCATTGATTGGGAAACATTGTCAACTCATAAAATTGAGTACTTTAAGTTTTTTGTATATTTTTTTTTTTGAGAAAAAGGAAAAAGAAGGTTTCTTGCTTCACTAGCAAAGAAGACAGGGGACTCCTGTCCCAGAGGCTGTGATTCTGTCCATCAGGGGGAACAAAGGGGATTTTAAAGGCTGCATCCATATGTTCTTTTACAGTATATAAATGATAATTTTGTCTAAAATTTTATTGGTACATTATGATTATATAGAATAGTGAGAATCATTGTGGTATATTTGTACCTGCACATAATGTTGGTCAGTTTCATTTCCCTGTACTTCCATTTTCTCTCCCATCTTCCCTCCCCCAGCCCCATCTTTTATTTGGTTCCCTTCTATTTTTATGAGATCATTTTCTCCCCTTTTCTCTCTAGCTTCCACACAGAGTAGAAACATGACTCTTCTCGTTCTGAGTCTGGATTATTTTACATTATATGATATTATTTAGTTTCATCCATTTTCCTGCAAACAACATAATTTTATTTTTTTTATGGCTGAGTAAAATTCCATTGTGTATATATACCACATTTTTCTTTATCCTTTCATATGGTGATAGACACCTAGGCTGGTTGCATGCATTGGCTCTTATTAATTGTTCTATAAACATGATTATGCTTGTTATACATGTTTATAAACATGATTATGAGAATTCTATAGTATGCTTACTATAGTTCTTCTAATTAAACACTGAGAAGTGGTATATCTGGGTAATATGGTAGTTCCATTTTTAGGCTTTTGAGGAGTCTCCATACTAATTTTCATACTGGTTGTACTAATTTACAATTCCACAAATAGTGTGTAAGTTTTACCTTGTTCCTGCATTCTCTTTAGCATTTATTCCTATTTATGTTCTTGGTGTTTGCCATTCTAACTGGAGCAAGATAAAATATCAATGTACTTTTGACAATTTTATAACAGATGCTGGAGAGGTTGTGGGGAGAAAGGAACACTAACACAGTGTTGGTGTACAAACTTGTACAGCCACTCTGGAAAGCAGTGTTGAGACTCCTTAAAAAACTAGGGATGGAACTACTTTATGACTCAACTATCCCACTCCTGGGTATTTTCCCAAAGGAGCTAGAATTGGCATACTATACAACTACATCAATGTATATAACAGCTTAATTTACAATAGGTAAACTATGGAACCAACCCAGATGCCCCTCACTGGATATACGGATTCAAACATTATAGTATATATAAACAATGGAGTTATATTCCACTATTAGAACAATATCATGCCTTTTTCAGGCAAATGGATGGAAATGGAAAAATTATGCTGAGTGAAATATGCTAAGCTCAGAGACATAAGAACCAAATTTTTTTCTCATATGTGGATACTAGTGTAAAACCTAACACAGGATGATAGTCAACTGGGTTTAAGTAATAAATTCACCATAGTTGAAACTCCACATAAGCTGTGGGAACCATACCTATGAAGGTGGGGGGAGAAGTGAGGGAGGCAGGGAGGAGGAGGGACAAGTGGGATTTTCAAAACAATAGGGAATACTCAATTCCCATTAGAAGCCTAGCTATACACAGGCAGGCAGAGAAACTCAGAAATGTCAACAATTATTATACATGTATATGTTCATTTCACACTATAGTATGGTGGGATTACATAGGAGACATGAGTTTGGGGAATGGATGAAGGCCGGTGGATCCTGGTCTAGAATCAGCCTTAACTTACTATCTCATTATGTCAATATCCATGTATGCATGAATATGTAAAAATCCCCTCCAATATATAAGTTTAAAAATAAATAAAAGTAGGATTTCATTTTACATCACCATACTGTATGTGTGCAAATGTGTGCATGCACACACATGTATTTAAGACAGAAATAAATTTCATAAACAATTAAAAAAAGATAAAAGCAAACTGAAAATTAAGAAAGAAACTTTACCTGACAATGTGGTTCTAATGTCTTTCTGCATAGTTATATGCAAATTTAAATCAAAATAATTTGTAAGTTTATTCAGAGGTGAATGTTCTTCAGTTACTACGCTTATGCTTTACTGTAATGGTCAACAAAGCCTGAAAAAGGTCAAAATAATCAATTTAGTGGTAGAACCACATTACTGAGAACAGAGAAGTAATAGTTTTTTTCCCTTGCTTTAATTTTCCAATTGAGGGTAAAGACAGAATCTCATAATAAATACCTCTATTGAAATAATGTCCTGTATATCAAAGTTATTTCCATGTTAATCTTATGGTCTGTGGTAAAAAGTTCTTTGCTTGTTCAGTTATAATGAATACTGAATATCATCAGTTTTATTTGTGATTTTTTGTATGCTGATTTATGCTCAAATAATAGCTTTGTGGTTTTTTAGCTATTAAATAATTATACCTTTCATTTGTGCTCTTCTGCAGACAAGGGGTCATTCAAATTCCATTCAGTATTTAGCAACGAAAATCTCCACCTGTCTGTAACTGGCCACACTTATGCTGCACAAAATGGTCATGAAATGAGACCAACAGAACACAGACATGAACAATAAGAAACTGTGTATCTCAAGCACACTTTTTTTAAGAGAGAGGGACAGTGAGAGAGAGAGAGAGGGAATGAATCAGTTTTATTTAGTTTTTCATGTGGCCTTCATTGCTCTGAGACTTTGTCGAGTACGTGGTGCTGGGGTTTGAACTCACGTACTTCCACATGCCAGGCAAACATCATAACCACTGAGCCACCACTCCAGCCCCTCTCAAGCACATTTTTAGTAGTGATGCACAGTTCTTATATTTGTCTTTTTAAATTGGTATTGAGAACTGTGCCTGTTTAATCTCTTGTTCTTATAGATATAAAATGATCTCCACTTATGTACTTATCATTGAAAAGATAACTAACCAAATAATTTTAGTGTTCCATGGAATAAGTGTAATAGTTTGTGTACTGTTATAATAATGACACTCATAGGTAACTAATTCACTGTTGATTAATTAATATCCTAAATAGCTTCAAAGTAAAAATAGCATTTTGATTTTTTTTTGAGACAGAAGGACAGTGAGAGAGAGAGAGAGAGAATCAATTTTTATTGAGTTTTATTGAGTTTTTCACATGGCTTCTGTTGCTCTGACACTTAGTTGTGTACGTGGGTGCTGGAGTGTGAACCCGTGTACTTGGGCATGCCGGGCAAGCGCCATAACCACCGAGCCACCACTCCAGCCTCAGCATTTTGATTTTATACCTAGATTAAGAAGACATTTAACATAAGAGCTATATTATTCAATATTATATCTAAATTAACTTCTTTATGTTAAAGATAATGATTTTGTGATTATTTATTGTATATTTTGAAAATATTTTGATGATACGTAAACTGGAGTATTAGAATATAATCGAAGTGAAATTAGATGTTTAAGTTGTAAAATAAATATAAAATTATTTGTTTCAATTTCTAATTGAGGATTTCAGTGTTATCTTTGTATTGGATTTTATTCTTTCCTTTTACATGGCTATATAACATGGTATGATGGTAGTAGTCTAGAAACTGTAGGTCTCAGTCGTTTTTTTATTTGTTTTGTTTTTTTACTCTGGAGATTAGACATAAATTTTCAAGGACTAGACTGGAGACATAATTTCCCCATTCACACTCTAGAAACTTAGAGACTTGGTTGTTGCTGCAGTGTAGAACTTGTGGCATAACTTAAGACCTCTGGATACTTGTGGTCAATCAGGCCACTATGATGTAGCTGATGAATAACTTTCACAGGATGGTAATACTCCAGAAATTTTAACTTCATCTTAATGGTCCTCTGTTCTCCATTTAGTAATAACACGAATGATTGCAAGTCACTTAAATAATGTGCCTTTGTCCTTAAACTTAATTCTACCTATGTGCCACCAAGCAAAGGCATCATTAACTTAACGGTAGGAAATGTAATAATTGATGAAAAGATGAGATGATTAATTTGGATTGAAGTTAGCATCAAGAAAGAACATAGAGATAGAAGCTGTTATGTTTTTGCAAAACTGCTTAGAGAGAAAGCATACTGGGTTAGAATTAGAAGCCTTTTTTGAAAAACAGTCTGGCATCTTTACATGCAGTGCCATTTTATAAGACAGAAGATGCAATTTTACTTTGGAATATATTATGTTTTCATTATATTATGTTTTTCATTTTATGTGCTTCCTTTATTTGTTTTAATATATTAGGTCTCCTTTCTGGACAGACATTAAATTTCATCAATTCATATGTGTAAGTAATTTTTCCTTTCTAATAATTCTTAAATTCAGATGCAGTTTTAAATTAGTTAATGTTTAATATAGCTTTTGTTTTTTGAAAAACTTTTATTGACTTGAAAGATAGTAGTACAATAGATACCTTCTTAGGAATCAAGACAGACTATTCAATAAACTCATTCCTTTAACAAATATTTGCTGATGTGTTTCCTCTGTGAAATATAAGACTGGTGCTTATAAATTCAGTGCAAGGACAGACAAGGTCTTAATCTTCTTAAGGTTCTTGAAAATAAAATAAATATGTAAAAACTCAGTCTAAAAATACAGTGAATTATCACTGCAGAATAATGCAGATACATTTTAAATGCTATAGGGTGTCCAAAGAGAGTGTGAATGGTTGTGGATGTGCTTTTCAGAGGAGACAGAACTCATCAAGTGGAAGGATACCTGGCAGGGGAAAGAACATAAGCAAAGGCAGGGAGGTGTGAAATGTCAGGTGTACCAGGACAAAGAGCGCTCCAGTGGAGCTACAGAACAGCAGTCTCCCTCAAACATGAATAACGAACGGATGCTACGCTTTCAAAGGAAAAAAAAAAGGTTTATCAAACAGTGGTGTTATTCTTCATTATATTTATATCTAATATATCTTTCTCTTACCAACAAAATAAATCTGCAATATTTCTTTTTAACAATAAAAAACACATAATGGAATTTAAAAACACATATTTCAACCCTTAACCTCCTAGAATCCGATACAGTGGATCTCAAGGAGGCTGCAAGAGTGGTCACTTTATCATGTAATTTATATCATGATGTCACTCCTTTAATTAGAAGGAAATGAGTTCTTCTTTTTTCCTATCAACACTGTGGCAATAGCGCACAGGTCTGCTCCTCAAATATGTACTGTGGCAGACAGTTCTAGTGGATTGTTGTTTATGACTCTTCTCCTCCAGAAAGCAGAAATAAATTTAATAATAATCATGAAATAAAAAAGTAACCTTAATATCCAGGAGAGAAATTCAAACAATGAAAATTTTCTTTCATTGAACCTTGTGTGTGTAATCATGCCAGGAAGTATAATTTTAAAAATAAAACAAATACTCTATAAAACAAAACATGATGTATACTTTTAAATTCTATTAATATATTTTGAAAAAAGAACTACATATATCTCCAACTTTAACTTATACAAATTGCAATTGACTTTGTCCAAATTAATATGTGTTGTATATCATGTTTAGTAGAGAATATAAACAAATGGGATGATCTGTCTATGCTCATAATCAAAGAAGCCTTTTCACTGGTTTCAGTTTCAATAAGTTTCTTTAACATGAAACAAGAGAGACACACAAAGTTAGAATTTTTAACATAAGACTAAATTTTAAGGATACATAAAAATCTTATTTCACAATAATTGCAGAAAATCCATAAAAATCTAGTTATTATATTGAATGACAGATGTTGAAATAACTCAAATTTTGTTTCTTCCTCTTAATAATCATAGTAATTTTGGTTCCATTCTTATATCTAATCTATTCTGATTTTTCTTTTATTTTATTGTGATAAGAATGCTTGACATAAGATGCACTCCCCCTTAACAGGTTTTTATGTGTAGAATACAATGTTTGTTTGTTTTTATTGGTTCAACATGGTCTTACATAGTGAGGGGATTCATTATTACACATGCATACATGCTGCTGATAATGTAATGAACCTGATCCTTAGCCAGAATTTACCCACAGAACCTACTCACCAGTCTCATATCTTCACTGCATTCCCCCAATTACAACTATAAATGTATATATACATACATAAATTTATTTTGACTTTTCCAATCCTATGTGCCTTCATGAGTATTACTTAGCTTCTCAGGGGAGTAGAGTACACCATACAGTATTTATAACTTCCCCCCACCCCACATTTTCCTCCTCGCCCTCTTTCCTCCCTCTTTCCCCCACCCTCTCGCCTGCTTCATACCTAGACTTCCCCAGGTACTGTGTTACCCCGAATTTGATGAGTCTAACATATAAACTTGAGTATCTTTCACCCTAACCTTAGTTTTACTCTAGCTTCTACCTATGAGAGAAAACATAGAATAGATTGTTGTTAATAATAAGAACATGATTGTATAGCAGGGCTCTAGAATCATTTTGCATAATTGACACTTTATGCCTAGTGAGGAATAACTAATGTAATCTGTAGCTTTAATGTAGGAATATGTAGAACCACAGGGTTTGGAGATACATTTTCTGCCTGAAGTGAGTGCAAAGGACACCAAAACTTCATGAACAAACTCTTGAGTAACTGTTATGAAGGTATCTGAATTAACAGCCACATTCAATGAAATGTGTATTTTCCCTCAATTTAAGGATATATAGTAAAAACATGATAATTTGAGACTTGCAAATGTAGTATTAAGATTCAAAAATAACCAAAGTAATTGTTTAGAGCTTAAACAAGCAAATAATATATTCAGGGAACATATTTTCACTGATCTATGTAAGAATTGCCAGCACCCTGGTAGAATGCCTCCATCGTTCAAGCATTCAAAGGTCACTGGATTATGAGATAATAAGAAATTTGAGGTAAATATAATACTTGTGATAAAAATTCTTTGGATATACTTATATTAGCCTTGGCTTGCTTCACTGCATGTTTCTTAAATATATCATTTCCCAGAACTTTAATAGAAGTCAGGAGTCAAAAAGCCATGGCCCACAGGTCAAATCTGTCTTATCACCAGTGTTTTTTAAATAAAGTTGTATTAGAACACAGCCATGCTTTTTCTTTTACATAGTGCCTATAGGTGCTTTTAAGCTTCAAAGGAAGAACTGAGTAGTGAAAACAATTATCAAGTGGCCTACAAAGTTTATAATTTAACCTCCCTCTCTCCTCTCAAAAAAAAAAAAAAAAAAAAGAAAATGAGTTTACACCTACCTTATCTGTTTACATGTACAGAAAATTAGATGTGCTAAAGTTAACTTTATAATGAGTTTAGTTATTGAACTGTCATGAGAAACAGGAAAGCAAATAAAATTGATCTAGCCTGGCTAGGATGTGTATGCCATTGGAGAAGAGTGTCACTGAGGCAGCTGTGGTTTTATGATTTTAACATGACTGTGAGATTAACAGAGGAAATAGTTTTATGCCCATGGAGCTGGATTAGGAAATACGAATTTTGCGTTTACATTACTATTGGAACCAAAATAGCATTTATAGAAGAAAAGTGATTGAAGCATTAGCATCCATACAGGGTAGAGTAACAGGAGACATTTATCACAAGATGATTTACAACTTTATTTTACAGAGACAGATAGTTTATGGTACAAATATTTCATATCTGGAAATGATTATAACAAATGTCATTTTTCCGCTTCAGCATAAGCTCAATGACCTACTTCACAAGTTTGTTGGTACAAATATGGTTGAATATTATACTTGTCCAGTTAATGTTGTGAGTTATCCCCCTGTCCATTTTAGCAAAAAGAGTAGTATCAACTTTTGGGGACCTTCTCAACTTCCAGAATCGCAATATGTTTGGAGGCTTTCTTAGTCGAAAGAACACACGGATGGAAGTTGATTAACTCAAGAAATGCTACAGAAGTTTCCATTTTCTAATGCTCCTGTGGCTGGTCTGGGTTCCCGTGCTCTGGAATTTAGAATCTTCTGTGGGCTCTGCTTCTGACCCCTGAACCTTGCTTCCTTTCTTCCTGGTAGGCTAGTTGTCCTTTTTCTACAATCATTTCTACACATGAAGGGATGAGCTGCACATGAAGGGCAGCTTTAGTCAAAACACTGAAGAACAAGTATCCCTGTCCCCCATTCTCAGACGGGTGATTTCTTGTCATTCTAGTGAATACCTGGGAGGACCACTCAGTTGACTCCTGAAAGAAATACATTTAATAAAGTAAAAACTGGGCCCAGCTAGAGGAAGATGTGGACAACCACTTCATGATTCTAAACTAATATGTAATAACTACCTCACAAGTCATACATTTAAATATGAAATTATTGAGAATTATAAGTAGTGTGTGCTTTTTGGTGTTAAAAATTCTCCCAGATGCTAAATTTGGAGGGAAATACTGACATTAAGCGAAAGTACCAACATAAAGGAAGCGAGGTAAAGCTAGAATAAGATGTATTTAATGATTTAATCGCAGATGTCATGTGTAGTCTGATCTTAACTTGCTGCCTTACTCTTATGCCTTGCTCTTGCTTACATTCAATCTTTCTATCCTCAAGTGGTATAAACACTAGAGTTTTCCTATCAAATATGAGCATAAAGATGCCTCGTCTCCATCTTCACAGTGTAATTGTAAACATTGCTAGCTGCTGTTGGCCGTTCTTCTGTTTTCCATCCCTCCCCCTTGATTTCAGTATTATTGTTGGAATTATAATATAAGGTATAGACCTTTTGGCATTCTTTTTTGAGGTTTCTTGACATCCAAATTTTCTGTGTATTTGGAAGCTTTTTTGGTCTAAAGAACACACAGATGGAGAGTTTGGGAACCCAGTTGGTAAAGAAAAGTTTCTGCATTCAAATGCCCCTGGCTCTTGTCCCATGTTACAAGAGCTCTGAAACCCAGTTCAGAAGTGTGTGAAATAAGTGCATGAAATGATTATGGAGGACTCGAAAAGGGAAACTTAATCCTAACACCTGTGTTTATATTTTCATATTTAAATTTGAAATTTCATACATGGAATTCCTTTTTTCCCCACACCGTCATCTCCTCCTT
>PVKS010026159.1:0-28981 GCA_004027875.1 Aplodontia rufa | reverse complement strand
AGGGGATTGGGAAGAAGGAGGGGGTAGACAGGGGGAAGTTTGGGGAATGAAATCCATCAAATTCTGCCATGTTTATGAATGAATGTGCACAATGAATCCTGCTTATATATGTAGTTATACTGCAGCAATTGAAATCATAGTAGCATTAGAAAGTAGATCAGTACAGTAGAGCAAGCAGGTGAAGAAAGGGGAAGGGAAGGGAGGGGGAATGAGATTCATCAAATTATGTTAAGTGCATGTATGAATATGGCATAATGAATCCCACTATTATGTATAATTATTAAGCACCAATAAAAAGTATTAAAAGAGAACACACCCATGTAAATATTTTAAATTTACATTAGGAGTTATTGACTTGTGCTTTTTTTCTGACTGATGTCTTTAAAAATAATTAATTTAGGGGCTGCAGTTGTGACTCAGTGGTTATGGTGCTTGCCTGGCATGCATGAGGACATGGGTTCAAACCCCAGCACCACGTACCCAACAAAGTGTTGGAGCAACGAAAGCCACATGAAATCCTAAATAAAATTGATTCTTTCTTTCTCTCTCTTTTACTATTCCTCTTTCTTCAAAAAATTTTTTTAGAATTAAGATAATTAATTTCAAAAGTTACAATATAAATACAGAAATAAGTTTCACTCAGGTAACTTAAACCTAGAACACCAAGTAGACAACTGTGTCTCTAGCAGATGAGTCATGAGGCTATTAATAGCTTTTGGGTTTGCAACAAAACCCATGTTTTTGTCTTAGTAGTTCTGTCAAAATAACTAAATGAATAGCTTTAGTATGCTTTATCATTTTGTTGGAAGTGTACATTCATTTTTTAAAAATAGAGAATGGATTAAAGGATGATTGATGAATTAATATGTTTGACTACTTATTGGGTTGATTTGATATTACTAAAAAACACACAGCATATTCTCTCTTCAGAAGATTTTATAACACCTTAAAGAAAAGAAACTATTAGAAATCATTTAGAATCATCAAAGATAATTAATTCCAGCTTCTATGCATGAGATTTAAAGTAAACTAGAAAGAAAATACTGTATTTTATAAGTTAGAGACATATTAATCTACCAAATATACATCGTTATCTTGATATTTTTTCAGGATGAAATTGAAATTTATGGCGCTTTCAAGATGAGAACATAGGTCACAAATCAATAAAACCAATTATAGTTTGTTTTTAGCTTCCTGCAAGTTGTCCTTTTGCAACATATGCTTAAAAAAGAGTAAAACAATATATCAATATATTTTAAAAGAACATCATTTCCGTGTTTCAAAAAGGCATTTATCATTCTGAAGATTTTATAAAGTATGTAAAAATATGGTGCTCTTGCTCTTACAGATGGAAATAAAACAAACAGATACAAAGATACATGAGCAATATTTTGGGGAGATGAAAAAGCACATGCAATGTATTTTCAATATATTTTCATTCAATCATATATATTGGTATTATCTTATGTTTATATCTGTTAACAACAAGAAAATAATGCTGGCAAAGTCTGGGTTTATTCCAGGTGTATAAAGTAAGATATTTCTAAACACATGATTCTTGTGCTTCCATAGTAGCAGCTGCAGGGAGGTTAGCACATATTTCTCTACAGAGCAATTATTAGACTTTGCTTTGCTTTTTTGTTGTTGGTGCTGTGGCCATTAAAACCTGTTCGGTAGAGGGAACTGGAGCAATGACTCAGCAATTACAGTGCTTGTCTGGCATGCATGAAGATGCGAGTTCAAACCCCATCACCATGTACACAACAAAGTGTTGGAGCAAAGAGGGTCACATGAAAAACTAAATAAAATTGATTTTCTCTCTCTCTTCTCTCTTTAAAAAAAAAAACTATTTGGGGGCCTGGAGTGGTAGCTTAGCAGTTCAAGCACCTGGCTGGCATGTGCAAGGAACTGGGTTCAAACTCCAGTACCATGTATACAACTAAGTGTTGGAGAAACAAGGCCAAATGAAAAAATAAATAAAACTGATTCTCTCATTCTCTCTCTCTCCCTTTCTTTTTAAAACAAACAAACAACAAACAGCAAACCTATTTGGAAGAAAAAATCTTATTTGCCACATAATCTTTTTGAAAATCTGCTTTTGTCCCTATTATTCTGTCATTGAGTTTTGGGAAGTTTTATTAGCATCATGAGAATAAAAAGGAAACATTGACGTACATTCTCTTATTTAAATAGGTGTAAAAGAAGGAAAGCTTCACAAATCTCTTACGGCTCCAAATTAAGGCACCTTTAGAGAATTAGCTAAATTCTCTCAAAGTTCCCCCATTTTGGCCCCACAATAATCCACCAGCTATAATAAACTGAAAAAAAATGTACAGACTGGGCTATGATAATATGAAGTATAGCCTTCCAACAGTTGTGGCTCACCTCCACCAACTATGTCATAATTTCAAAGTTTCCACTGGATGACATGTGCTTCAGAGGTTTAAAATTCTTCCTTGAATCTAGGAGAAATTTAGAAAAATGAACCTATAGGGAAATGGAAAATGTAATAGATGTAATGAAGCAAATCCTTTGGAAGGAAGAAAAATAATTAGGTAAACTTAAGGTCATTGTGTGCCAGTTCTCCCTAAAGGATTCTGATTCAAACAACTTAAAAAATGAGGAGAGGGCAAATTACAAAGAGTAATTTCTTATGTTTTTAAGAATTTAATATTAGCCTTTTATTTGGTTCAATATTAGCATAATTGACACATTCTACTCCTTATGCCCAAAATTTCATTTTTATTCCCAGCAACTCAGTGGAATGAGCCAAGTATCTATGTGGGCATCATTGACAGATGGTAACGAGGTGTAGGAGCTCCCTTTGGTCTGAAGTTACAGCAAGGATGTGGGAAGATCAGCATTCGAGGTATCTGTTCATCCCCCACCCTTGTCACAGGTGTCCTATTTTTCATGGAGCGGGGGGGGGGGGCACTGCTCTGATTGTATCACAGGGCAAAGCTTGGGCCATCTGCAATGGGTGAAATTGCTATGTAGTCAAAGGGCAAGGTGCATGGGTATTGCTTTCACTGCATATTCTCACTTCTATAAAGAGGAACAGAAGGTGCTAGAGATTGTTCCCCCAAGAAAAGCTCTCTCACGATCTCCCCCACACCCCACCATCATATTCACCCAGGTGGTGATGGTAATGTTGGCACTATCTTCTAGTTTTGCACCTCTTGTTCTATATCTCTGATTCCATTTTCCCAATACTGGGTAGATGTTTAACTCTTAGAAAACAGATTGTTGTGACCAGCTTGTGTTTGAACTAGTTATATTTGAAAGTATTAGAAAACAAAATTACAGAACACAGTCGGGCTCACTAATGTTCTATGCATTGAGTTAGGAGGATCCAGCCTGAGGTTGCTGTGCCTCTCATGTGGCAGAAAGTGAAACTTCAAAAAACAACAAAAATATGTTCAAAGACCATATGGGATGGTGATGATACATGGAGGGTCAACATTTAGAAAATCCTGAATTTCCTGACTATAATGTCCAATTTTACACTGGAGATCACAGAGTGTTAGTTTTAAACTTACTGTTTTAAAAAAAATTCTTGCATAGAGCTCTTAAAGTACTTTGGGTGGGAGAGAGATAGGTAGAAAAAAAATTCATACCCAACAAAAAGATTGAAGGAGGAAAACATAGGTTTTAATATATATAAGAAAGCAACTATTTCAGCACTTCCAAATTATGAATTGTCTTCCAAAATCTAAATAGAGAACTGGTGCTGTAATTGAAAATTGATGTTGGCAATTCCTTTTAAGATGTCAAACCTTTACTACTTCATTTTAAAATAAATTTTTAAAGCAAGGCTATTTATCTTATAAAACACACTATTAGATAACATTCAAAAGATGAGTTATGAAGATGACAAAGTAAAATACCTTTACTTTGTTCCAAATGTAGAAAAATCTCAAAGCATGTTGGGTGAGAAAATTTGAATAACTTAGAGGATATACAAGTCATGGTATTCAGAAGCTTTAGTGGTTTCCATTTGGATTTAAATTTTGGAAACTTGCCCCATAATTCCAATATTTTTCGTACAGCAAATCTAATATACTTACACAGTACAGTATTGCTTTGGGTTTATTATATTGCCTAGGTGTCATTAATAATTTGTTCTTCTCATGTAGTCCCTAAATACAGCTGCTCCAATCTTCTTATTTTATTTCTCAGTTGTGTTCTATTTCTTTGAGAGTTCCCTGATTACATTTGTCTTGAACCACTACAAAGCCATTTTTGCTTTCTAAACTCTAACTGAACTATGCTAGCTTCAGAGTTATCGCACAGAAACACAATTTGAGTTTTAAGATATTTTTTCCCTTGGAACTGAAGACAAGAAAGCCTGAAGGAGAAATGAGAAGGAGTATGCTCAATGCATGTTCATAAATGTGGCTCAAAAGATGCTACCTAATTGAACTTCAAGGATGTGGAAAAGTGGTTAGCTCCATGTGCCTTGCAAGTGATGGCATTCTCAGAATTGAGGAGTCCAGAACAGAAGCTGTGTTAGGAACAGGAGAGATGGAGATGTTAAGGTAAAGGTGCAGGCAAAATTCAGAAATGTACATGTTTAGTAGGCCTTTGGAAGTTTACGATAGAATCCAAGAAGGATGTTTTAAAAATAATCTGTCAATTATTTCCATGCAAAGTTTTCTTTTATTTTTTTTGGCAAGATATGATAATGTCAGTTTCAGAATTGTCAAAGTAATAGTTAGAAAAGGGTTTTTGGTGTAATAGGTGATCTCTGAACCATCTTTCCACCTCCATTTTTAGTGCTGTTCTGAGTATGACTCCACACAGGTTTAGACTATTGCTCCATTCTTCAATTATTTTTTGCCTACAACAAAGATGGTTAAAAACTTGAAGTGAGAATGTTTATCTGCCCCTGGAAAAGTGAGAAATCCATTTAATAATTGTGCTGCAGCCTCTGGTCAAGTCTAGGATATCACTGGATTGCTGCTCTTATATAAATTACTGAATGGGATGGGGGTATACATACTGTAGAGGCAAGTATTTGTTTCCCAACTAAATGACTAACATTGCCATAAGTGATATTCTGGCAATCTAGAGTAGTTAAAGCAATTTCCTTAGGATATTGGACATTACAGTGTTTTTTATGAATTAGCAGAATTCAAATTGTTGTAAGAGGTGGCGTCAAGGGAGAACCCCCAGAACTTCAGGTAAGTACCCAACAAGAAGTATCACTAAAGAGTTCAACAGAATATTCATCATATTCTGTCATTCATTAAATTAAATTTAGGTGGTAGCAGGACTTTATATAATCACATTATGTCCCTGGCCACACTAAACCGAATGCTTTTGAATACAGCTTTGACAATTGTCTGAATCCCTGTAATTAGAGAGGTATCTACGGCGGAATGTGAAGTGATTCCCAGTGGAGCAAATCAATTATCATGTGTTATGTATCTTGAGTTTAAATCAACTTATTTGTTTAAGATTTCTGGTTAAGAAAGATGAGTTCATTAAGACAATTATAAAATAAATTAAGGTAGCAGATCCTATTAGGAAAGATATGCCTACAAGACTCACTTTGTTTTAATGAAAACATTTTCTGTTTGACAGCTCAGTTCAAGCAGAAAATGATAATCTTTTAGACAAAGAAGAAATAAATGTGAGTGCATATTCACATCTGCTTCTTAATAATTCCCTGTGGTACTGTTTTGTTGCTTTATAATAATGGGCTTTGTCATCCGGGACCGAGTTAAAATTATTTTCTGATAAAGCATACATGTAATTTTGGTCAATATGAATGAAGTAGTTAAAACAATCCAAGATTACCGCATGTATTCAATCTCCATTGTTTCCATAGAAAGTTTTCTTCTGTAAATTATAATTGGACAGAGTGGACTATAAATTCTAAAATAATAATATCTGTAGAATAGGAATGGTAACCAGAGCATAGGGCTCTGCAACAGCTGCTTGGGGAATTTGTCATAGCATAATTTCAGAGAACCTTGGAAGGGACTTAAATGGAATGTTTCCTGAAAATATTTTGAGGAAAAGGTTAATGTAGAACCAGAGTGTTTAGCCCAGTCTTGTCTTAGAAAAAGGTCAACTTTTTATATTATGGTTTCTTTTAGGGGACAGGGGTGGCAGGAAAGAAATAGAGCAAGGCTCCTTTTGAATGGTATGAAGAGCTACAGTGGTTTATTCTCCCATGTTATTTCATCTAAAACTTGCACAAACTCGCCTTCACAAATACAAATTACATCCAACTCTTCTCCTTTAGCTGTTCAGGGAATCTTGAGGAACAGCAGCCCTCCTGCTGTGCTGGTAAATCTTCCTGACTATTGTTCAAGAAAGTCCTGGAGGCGGAAATAATGGGCCTCTGGAGAATCCCTCAGGGAAAGAAAAACAGAGAGCAACACCATAAAGAGTGGATAACCCTCTTGCTTATGCATAAAATGGCATTATGGCAGCAGTGGCTTCTTTTAGTTTTGGCATTACAGTTTAGTGGTTGTGAGAGAAGGTTCTGGATCATATTTGCAGCCACTGAATTCCTGTTCTACAACTGACCAACCATGCATGGGGCCTGGGATAGCTTTACACAGCATCTTTGTTTGTCAATGTTCATATCCTCATAGTGAAAATAACAATACTGCATAGACATATGTATGGAAGATTAGAAGTCCACTACATGGGTGGAAATAACACCTGGGAGATAGTAGGTGCCTCAAAATATTACAATGATTATTAAAGTTGCAATTATTAAGGCTCTGAAAAATTAAGGGGAGAACTGGAAAGAAAATAATTCCTCTACTTTTTTTTTCTTCTCAAAATCAAGGAAAAGCAATATACCCACTCCCTTGCATAGCTGGTATAATTGTTATTTTGACAAACTAATAGAGATGTATTTAATATTGTAGGATTATTAAGTATAAATATTATACACATCTTTCCTGAAATGTTTCAGAAAAGTCTGCTAAATGCATATGTACCACGTATTGTTAATTTTGCAAAGTGTTGGTCACAGAGAAGTGAAATATGCCCTATGAGCAGCATGTAAAAGAGCTGAAACATGATTTTGAAACTAATTGTCTTTAAATTCATTATGTCATCTCCCTGGGCATATGGTCTTGGGCAAGCAGATGACATAAGAAATGGTTCAATTAAGACAGATGTCAACAACACAGTAATAATAATTATGGAAATAAATTTAAAAATTGTGCAAAATTTTGCTTATTGCTTTTATGAGATAATATGATTCCATCATTATGAGTTATATTCAATATGTAAATAATCCTCTGGAATTTGGAAGGTATATTGTCAGGCTTTGTCACTGTTAGGGACAGCTGGCAGAGGCTATTTATAGCAATAAAGAGAGGTTTATTTAGATCATGGCTTGGGAGCCTGGAAGTCCAAACTGCATAGCACAGGATCAGCAGGTGGCATGTAGCAATGGTGATGTCTGAGGAAGCAAGCAAGAGGTTACTTCTAGAGCCAAGAATAGAGAGGGTTGCTCCTTTTTTCACTGCCTCTCTCCAGTGCTAATAGAGTACCACAAGAAATACTTTGACAGCTTCCCTCCAGTGGCCTAAGGGCCCGCTACAAGGTCCCACTTCTTAAACGTTCCACAATTTCTCTGTAATGTTACCCTGGTCACCAGGGCTTTAATACAGGAACATTTGGAGGGACACAAGCCATTTCCAAGAAATAACTGACAGCTTGAAATACGAAAATATCTCACAAGTTTGAGACCAGCCTCATAAATTTTGTGAGACCCTGTCTTAAAATAAAAAATAAAAAGGACCGAGATGAGGCTTAGTGGTTAAGTCCTTCTGGGTTCAATCACCAGTACCAAAACAAATAAACAAACACAATAGCAATGGTCTCAAACAGTAAACAGCTGATACATGGACAAAGAGTGGAGATTGTATCAGGAAATTTGGGAGCACTTTTTACCTTGTACTTATATTTAAAACTTTATCTGGGTGTTTGTCTTATAACATTATTTTTCCATATTTAAACCTGGAATACTTGTAAATGTGACTTGTATTTGTACACAATAGGGAGGAGATTCTCACATAGATTCTTTATCTTTTTGCGTATTTTTCAGCTATATGGTCACACAGTTAACTTCCATATTTATTTATGTAAGATTGTGAAGATATAACAACCCAAAAAGAAAAACAAATTTTTTTCCTCTTACTATTTGAAACCCATAACAAAAATGTATACCTTGCTTTTATCTAATTAAATATTTCTCTAAATTTTAAATATGATGTTTAATCACACCACTTGTATAAAATATCAAGTAAAACACTTTATTGAAAATCCATTCACTTAATTTAATCAAATTTCTCTTGCCATCATTCGCATTTGGAGTATATCCTTCTGAGACTTTTTCTAACATTTTTATAGGTGTAGTATATGTAAATTTACCTTCTTCATTAGACATTTATTTTTTTAATTTCTAGAATAACTGTATCTAGTTATTTGTTCATCCTGGTACTTAGAGTTCTGATTCATTCTTTTTAACAGCTGTGTAATATTTTATACTACAGTTATAATTTATTTACCTTTCTATATAGCTAACATTTTTTTGCTATTACAATCCATGTTTCAGTATTCAAAGAAGAGAAAAATTTAATGGTGTATTAATATAAACACTTAATATGACCAATAACCATAGAAATGCACATTTAAAAATTTCATACTGTTTCATGTACATAAATTTGGCAAAATGAAGAATTTTCCATACATTACATATGAAAGAAAATGTGGAGAAATAGAAGTGTGCATATACTGGTGGTTGATGTGCGTACCTACGGGAAATATAAGGTATGACCAAGTAAATTTGAAGGTGCATATTGCATATGGTGTAGTGATTATTTCTTAGGTACACAGCAATTCCTACATCCTTAAAAGTTTTTCTTAGCAGATAGTTGAATGATTCTCAATGTGTTTGGTGTTTTGTATATGTCTGGGATTATTGGTAGATGCCAAAATGATTGGTAAATGCTGCTTGTATGTAATACACAGGGTCATGTAAGTTAAATATTCAAGAATGCACTGGGCAATCAAGTACAGCAAAGAAGTATTTTGTTTTTAAGTATATTTTAATTCAAGTGTCCTCCTGGACACTTACCTTGGTAAATGTCTGTTTTAAATAATCTAAGTCCAGGAAATATCTCTACTTTTATATTTAAAATGATGTTTTATGTTTACATGGTTTATATAAGCAGAATCCTTTTGTTTGGGAATTTACCATGCTGTTATTCACCATTTTGAAGCCATCACTGGTGGTGAATGGCTCACTGGATTTAAGTCATCAGTATAATCTTCTTGCATCAGTGAATATTTTCAATGCGTTTATGATTTAGATTTATCTTCCTGTGCTGATGTATGCTCACAACGAAAAAAATGTTCATCTTTAACATCATGCTGATTTCTGGATGATACTCTGTATAGGAATGAGTATTTCATGATGTCCTCAAGTATAGCTGTACTTGAGTATTTGAACATCAAAATGCATCTTATATGTTTTAATTTATTTTTCTTTTATTTCTTCTTTATACATTTTTAAGTGTTTTCAAATGTGAGTACGGTGTACCAAATCATCTTTGGATATTATTAAGGTAGAGTATGGCATGTGACAAAACAGTTGCTATCAAAAAGGACTGTTGCATTTTAATGAACTGAGAACCAGCCAGATAAGAACCTTCACAGTGTGCACAAGGAATCACAATCAGCCTGATGTGATTAAAATTTGGCAATATTACAAAATCTCTTAACAGGAAAATAGGTGATTTATATTTTTTTAATCTAGAATTGCATGCAGATATTAAAAGGAAGGAGTCTAAGCTAATTCTCAACTCAAATACCTTTCAGTACAATAAGGGATGCCACTAATGTCAGGCTTAACCTTGTTTGTATTCTATAATATACAATAGAATATGAGCAGAACTGAGGTAACTCATATGTATACAGAAGCATTAAGAGATATTGCGTTAATTCACTATTGCTCAACCCATGCTGCTGTGAAAAAACAAGGTCCAGATTACTGACTGTACCTTCATCCTAGGAAGTCATGTGGAAATTGGCCACAGCAGGCATCTAACACTGGCCAAGAATAAATCACTTTTTTGATAAGCCACTGGATTTTAGAAGTCTCTGTTCCTAAAAGCACAGGTATATTTTTTATTTCAAAATGAATTTTAAGTAGTTATATCGTATTTGTACAGCTATTATTTAGTTTAGGAAATGAAATATTTCTGATACTTGGGTCTCCTTTGCACAGGTTTTATCAAGCTCCTCCTTCCTACATTCTCAAAAAAAAAAAAAAACCAACATCAGTATTTACTGTTTACCATTTTTGCATGTTTTATACTGTATGATTTTGGTGTAAGTCTATAAACAGTACATCATAAGGTTGTGGAAGTTTTAAACTTCATATAAAATATTTGATACTGAAATACAAATAGCTTGCAATAGGATTTGCCCTTGGTGTTGTTTATATATGAGTTTTGACAAGTACATAATGACACACCTTAACATCATAGTTTCATATGGAGTGCACTAAAAATCTTCTATGTTCCACCTACTTATTGCCTCCCCGTAACCTGGGACAACCACGGGATGTTTTAATTGTCTCCAGAGTTTTGACTTTTACAAAATGCCACATAGTTGGAATTATATAGCAGGTACCCTTCTCAAAAGTTCTTTTCAGATTCATTTTTGAATAAGGAACTTTATTTCTTTGTGTGTGTGTGTGTGTGTGTGTGTGTGTGTGTGCATGTGTGTACCTCTTGACAAGTTATACTTTATCAAAATACATGAAATCAGAAAGAATGGGTTTCTAGCCCCAAATATCAATCTTGGATGGGAAATCAACCCTGGCTTTGGGATTCCCAGTCTCCACCCCTTAGTGCTGACAGTTGGCTTGCTTTATTTATTTATCCTTAAATGTTTTTATTAGTGCATTATAGTTGTACATAATAGTGGGGTTCAGGCTTCATTTATTTAGAAGCTGTTTCACTGACTTCAGTTGGAGAATGAATGCTGATAGAGTAGGCTGGATTGCACCTAGATGTGTGTATGTTGGGGAAAGCAAATATGAATTGTATAGCTGGTTCACCAGTCATTTGTTTTGCCGGCTGGTTCCCTGGTGCTCCTAGAAGGCTCTACCATGTTTCAGCTTTTTACTTTATATGCTCAGTCTCCATGGCCTTGAGCTTACAGTATCATATAGAATGTCCTAAAACTCTGTGTTCCACCTGTTTATCACCTCCCCCAATACCTGGTAACTACTGATCTTTTGTTCATCTCCATAGTTTTGACTTTTAAAGTGCCATATAGTTGGAAATATGCAGTGCTCCGTGTCTGAATTAGCAATTAATTCTGTTCCATTAATCTTTTCTTCTATGGGAAGTTCATAGTAAATAAAATTTTCAGTGCCCTCATGAATTTATTCCCCATTAAGTTACCAATGACACTCTTCATGGATAGAGAAAAAGCAATTCTCAAATTCATTTGGAATAACAGGAGACACAGAATAGTTAAAACATTACTGAGCGAGAAAGAGGAAGCAGGGGGTATCACAATATCTGACTTGAAATTATATTATAGGGCTATCGTAACAAAAACAGCAAAACAGACACAAAGACCAATGGATCAGAATAGAAGATTCTGAGATAAATCCTCAAGTCTTCAAACATATGATATTTGACAAAGGGGGCAAAATATGTATAATAAATATGCACAGTAGAGAGTTCTAGCTCAGCGTAACAAAGAGCCCTCACACTTCCCTTTCTTTCTAAATCAATCTCTTGTCTGATAGCTCTGGGTAGGGTTTTGAGGACTATATTGAATAAGAGTGGTGAGAATGGACAGCCTTATCTTGTGCATGAATTTAGTGGGTTAATTTTGGGTTTTCTCCATTAAATATAATGTTGGCTATGGCTTTGTCATAAATGTCTCTTACATAATTAACATATCTTCCTCCAGAGTTTTGAGCATAAATGAGTATTGAATTTTATCAAAAGACTTTTCTGCATCAATTGAAATGATCATATGGTCTTTGTCATTAATTCTGTTTAAGCAGTAAATCATATTTATTGATTTGCATATATTGAACAAGCCTTGCATTTCTGGAATGAGGCCCACTTGATCTTGATTTTTATCTTTTGTATGTGATTTGCTAGAATTTTATTAAGGTTTTTTGCATCTATGTTCATTTGGGAAATTATTCTGTAGTTTTCTTTTCTTGATGTGTCTTTGTTGGATTTTGGAATCAGGGTTATATTTGCCTTGTAAAAACGATTCTGTCCCTTTCAATTTCATGGAATAGCTTACTAAGGAGAGGTGTTAATCCTTTTGTAAATGTCTGGTAGAACTCTTCTGAGAATCCATCAGATCCTGGGCTTTTCTTTTTTGGAAGACTTTTGATTGCAGTTTCAATTTCACTACCTGAGATTGGTTTATTTAGATTTTCAATGTCCTCCTGTGTTAATTTGGGGATGTCATATGTGGTTAGATATTTGTCCATGTCTTCCAGATCATTAAACTTAGAAGAGTACTGTTTTTCAGAATAAGTTTTGATAATCCTCTGGATTTCAGTTGAGTCAGTGGTGATATCTTCATTTTCATCTTTGATTTATTGAGTTGCTTCACTTTCATTCTTCATTTTGGTGAGGTTGGCTAGGGGTCTGTCAATTTTGTTTAATTTTCAAAAAACCAACTCTTTGTTTTGTTGAATCTTTTTTTGGTCTCAAAGAACAGCTCCAATCTTGGTTGTTTTCTGCCTTCTGTTGGATTTGGGATTGGATCGTTCCTCTTTTTGTAGGGATTTGAGTTGGAGCATAAGTTTACTTATTTGGTCTCCTTCCTGATTTTTGATGAAGGCACTCAGTGCTGTAAATTTACCTCTTAAGAATACTTTCATACTGTCCCAGAGATTTTGCTATGTTGTGTCATCATTGTCATTTGTTTCTAAGAATTTTCTTGATTTCTGTTCTCATTTCATCTTTGATCCATTTTTCATTTAAGAAGATTTCAATTCAGTCTCCAAGTATTTATATAGTTTTCATTGTTTTTCTTGCTGTTAATTGCTAAGATCGTACTATTATGATCTGACAGGATACATAGGATTATATCTACTTTTTTGTATTTGCTAAGATTTGCTTTGTGGACTAGGATATTATCTATTTTGGAGAAGCATCCATGTGCTACTGAGAAGAAGGTATACTCAGCTGATTTAGGATGGAATATTCTGAAAATATCTGTTAAGTCCAATTGGTTGATAGAGTTGTTTAGGATAGAGATGTCTTTATTGACTTTTTGCTTTCATGATCTGTCTATTGTTGATAGTGGTGTATTAAATCCCCCAGTATTATCGTGTTGAAGTTGATAAGTAGTTTAATGTCCTTGAGTACTTTTTCCACATATTTGGAAGGGGTGTAATTGGGGCTATAAATGTTAACTATCATTATGTCTTCTTGATGTATTGTTCCTATTAGTATGATGTAGTGACCTTCTTTATCCCTTTGGACTAATTTTTGGTGAGGATTAACTTTGTCGGATATAAGGGTTGCAGCACCAGCTTGCTTTCTTGGGCCATAAGCCTGGTAGGATTTTTTGCCAACTTTTCACCTTCAATCTGTGTCCATTTTTGGAGGTGTTTCTCCTATAAGCAGCATATTGTTGTATATTGTTTGTTAAGCCAGTCAGCTAATCTGTGTCTTTCAGTTGGGGCATTGAGTCCATTCACATTCAGTGTTAGAGAAGCTATGTGATTCTTTGTCTCTGGCATTGTGATCTTTGCTGTATTTTGTGCCATTTTGGTTATCTTTTAGTGAGTTCTTATTTTTATTGACTTTCCTCTGTTTATGGGCTTTGGGAGTTGATAGCTTGTTCCTTTGATTGAAGTTTGTATTCTCTGTAGAGCTGGTTTTGTGTTCATACATGTTGCTAATTTGTTCTTATCATGAAAGTATTTTATATCCCCTCACATTTAAAGCTGAATTTTGCAGGATATAGTATCTTTGGCTGAAAATTATTTTCTTACAATATTTGAAAAATATCATTCCATGCTCTCCTGGCCTTTATTGTCTGATCTGAAAAATCCACAGTAATCCTTGTTGGTCTGCCTATTATTTGGTGTTTTTCTCTTACTGCTTTTAAATTTTTTCATTGATTTCTGTGTTATTCATTTTGTATATGATGTGTCTTGGTGAGTTTCTCATTTGGTTAGGTCTATTTGGGGTCCTATTGGCATCTTGAATTTGAATTTCTGGATCAATTCTGATATGTGGGAAATTTTCTTTGACTATCTCATTGAGAAGGTTCTTTATACCATTTATTTGTTGTTGTATGTTTTCACCTATCCCAATGACTCTCATGTTATTTCTTCTCATCTTGTCCCATACTTCTTGGAAGTTCCAATTATGCTCAGTAAGTTTGTTTTCTTGTCTGTTCTCCTTGAATTCAAAATTGTTCAGCCTGTCTTCATTGTCTGGTTTTGTTATTTGAGAGCTGAGTTTCTCTTTTCTTCTTAGTTTACTCTGATATTAATATCTTCCATCGAGCTTTTGATTTGGTTGACAGTATTTTTCAATTCTAAAAGCTCTGCTATGTCTCTTTTCAGAATATCTAGCTATTTATCAGTGATCTCTCAGCTCCTGCAATTGCTGTCTTATTTCCTTCCTTAAGTTGTCTTTTAATTTTTTGACTGTTTTAATGATCAAATTGTTGTTACTTTTTTCTAGGTTTTTATCCACCATCCTATATGTGTACTCCTTGGCTGGGGAGTTGCAGGTTCAAGGAGGAAATTGCTTCTCTTTGTCTTTATTTTCAGGACTGGGGAGTAGGCCTGTGAGCCCTCTTAGGTTATTTTACTGTGGAGATGTTTATGAGTTGTGGGATTTTTGCCTCTTTGATAACTTGTACTGTGTGGAATTTGAGAAGATGAGATTAACAGTAGTCTTCTCCATCTATGGTTAATTATTGGCTTTTGTGATTTCTAATACCTCACGAGATAAGGCTTAAGAGACAATATGAGCAGCCAATTGGTATAATAGAACTCATTAACCCAGTTACTTTGTTCATTTTAAGACTGATAACGTTACCACCTGTGAGTGAAATAGTAAGATTAATAACAGTCTTTGGTTACAATGCTATTAACCATCAGACTATAACTGGATTAAATTAATTAAACATTATCAAATTTGGCAAGCACATTGGATTTCCATTCAGGCCCTCCATAAGGATGAATATGTTCAGTTACTGTAAGACTATTCCAAATTACCAAAAATAAAAAATAAAAATCAAGGAACATATAGATAAATTACAAATAAGCACAAATGAAAAAAAAAAAACAAGAAAGAAAGAATGAATGAATGAAAGAAAGCCAAAAGAGGAGATAGAGACAGTTGGAGTGGGAGAGGTTGGGGGAGGGATGGGATGAGTGTTAGAACAACAGAGTAGCTAGCCAGAGAGTAGGAAAGATGTGTGTAACAGAGAAGTGGACTACTAGTGGGCTTTGCAGCCCTGACCTCAGATGGTGTGGCAAATACTAATTTTTTCAGTAAAGCAAGTGTTCAAGGGAATGATAAGAAATAAGTAATTAGAAAGAAGAAACAGGTCTACAACAACACTTACTACACACAAACACACACACATTAAAAGAAAAAATCATTCAAATCTGATATATGGTCTTGAAGCAGCCCTGGTGATCACCAGAAAGTCTGACCAATTGTCTTGAAATGTTTTCCCAAATTCTGGCTAGCTGGTTGGGAGGAGTAGGGGAGGGGTTTTTGTCTGGTTTAATGTCCTGCAGACTACATTAGCTCTAGGCTCTCCTCTCTCAGTTCCTGCCGATTTGCCCTGGGGTTGTACAAAGTTCCACCAACCTTGCCTCTGTGCTCAAAGTGGCAGCAGTCCTTGCCACTTAGGGCTGGAAGGGAGAACTATAAGAGCTCAAAGTTGCTTTTCTATGGTAAATAAACATCATTGTTTTGTTCATCCTTTGTCACTAGTATATAATGTAGTCTCTGAAAAACACAAATATTATTAAATCCACTGAACACATTCATGTGGAAAAACATCTTGAAACTGTAGTTTTCATTTGTAAACATAAGGAAAGGAAGGATGAGAGATAATTACCATTTTTAGATAATGTTTAAATATTTTAGAACAAAAGAATAAAAATTAAGTGAAGATCTGACTTTGTGTCTTTAAATTTGTGCAATTTCTAGAATTTCTGTCATTTCTCTCAATAATTTCACTCCAAAAATGATTAAGAATAGAAAAGTCTGGGATATAAAGACAGGAGAGCTAGAAGAACCACTAGAAATTTTGCAAATTTCATCATTTCAAAGCAAGCTGAAGTTATCAGAATTCTGGGGAGGAGCTGAGACACACTGGATCATAATCTTCACATGTTTTTTTAAAGATGTTTAAAGCTGATAAGAGTGAAGAGTAAAAATATAAGATTATGAGGAAACTGATAGTGAAACGAGCAAACAAGCTAAGGAATTCTGGTATTGAAGATGTTTTCCAACCAAAGCAGGTCATGGTAGATAAAATTTACAATAGTACCACTGGTTCTGCTGGGTGCTTCTTTAATGCTCCCTGTAAAAATCATGATTTTCAGGAAATGAGGAAGGCATTTAATTAAAAAAAATGAAATAGGTCAAAAAAGGGGACTTGGGAAAATTACAAAATAATGTTTTCCCACTTGGAACTAATTTCTAATTAGTGTTTGAATCATAAAACATCTTTATTTTTTCCCTGAACCCATTGTTCATTTTTTGTTATAAATACCTGGTTTCCTGTGTTTCATTTGTGGACTTCATGTAGCTTTTCTGCATTCTTATCTATATCCAAATTCTTTAAAGTGCTGTTTTCCAGAATCAGATAAAGACATTGAAGGCAAGTTTTCTTTTCAAGGGACACAAGTTTGTAAAGATAGAATAATAAAGCAGTGAATACTGTGGTTATTACTAACTTACACTTTGAAGCACATTTCTTTGAAGTTTTTGTTTATTATTTATGTCTATGTGTATATATATATATATATGCATTTGTTGGTGTTGGAATGTGACCCAGGACCCTGTACATGATATTACCTGCTCTGCCATTGAGTTACATCGTCAGCTCCAAAATCGCTTGATTTTTTAAATGCAGCATAAAAAGTGATATTTTTTTTTTTCATGGGTAGAAACTAGCTCTTTTTGTGAGTGAAAGCCACTGGGATATCAGAAAACCACTAGAAGTTTTTGTTTTGAGTTTGTTTCAGCTAACAAATTTAATTCTTTGATTACCTTCTTGATTCTACTTTCCACCCCAATTTGTTCCAACAAATTTCTAGCAAGAGCTTTTTGCTTCATTAAAAAAGTATTTCTTCTGCATTTCTTTTATATATTTTAGTTTTATTTTAAGGTACAATTCTATTTGGTGGGGTGCCATTTTCATTTCAGGTAATCTCCTCTATAAATTAAATACAAGATTTGACTTTTCTAACTCCTATAATTCTTCTACTACTCAATGGTTAGCTTATTTTGTTTGCCAGTTTCCCTTAATATATCTTTTGAAATTGAGTTAATACAAGAACATACAAGGTGATTATTGCAAACCCAAGACCTAAATACAGGCCAGCAGATGTTTGTTTGGTCAGGCCAGAGGAATCAGTTTTGAAATCTATCTTAAATTCTCTTAGGCTAGGAGACATAATCCAACTCTGCATAGACTTCCTGTCGCGCCCCTGCCCGCAGAGAGACACAACAACAGCTCTGGTGCTTCAGTTCCTTCTTTATTTTTTTTCTTTCTATCTGAAGTTCTCCAAACACTTTATTTCATCCATCTCTCTAGAGGCCAAGCTTTTACATCTCCTCTCACTAAAGTCCCTGCTTCTACTGCCAAGGCTTTTCTTCTTCTCTCTACCTCTCTTATTTCCCTGTATGCCCAGTATTAATTTGTTACAAAACTCTCAATAGAGACACAGAACAAACATAATCAATCAGTTGCAACAATAGAGCAGCCAAATAGCTTAGTCATGTGGTCAGGCAGTTTGCTAATTACTCAGGAAGTTGCAAGCCAGCTCGGCCTCTTGCAGAGTTGTTTACTACTAATACTTTTCTCTGGCATCCAGCCAAGGGTCATGTTGGCTTCAGTCTCCAACAACTTCCGACTTTCCTGTGACTTCATGCCTGATCTGACTCTCTTTTTTCTACCTGACTAGTTGCCATAAGAATTTCCCTTTTTACCCTCATTCAGAGTAACAGTGTATTACTTGATTTGTGTTTTAGTCAGCTTTTTTGCTGCTGCGACCAAAAGACCTGGTAAGAACAGTTAGAGGAGGAAAACTTTATTTGGGGCTCATGGTTTCAGAGGTCTGGGTCCATAGAAGGCTAGCTCCAATCTGGGCTTGAGGTGAGGCTGAACATTGTGGCAGAAGAGTGTGGCAGAGGGAAGTGGGTCAAGGCAGCACACCAGGAAACAGAGAGACCCCACTTGCCAGGAACAAAATAAATACCCCCAAAACATACCGTCAATAACCCATCTCCTGCGTTCAGTTTTCACTTAGTTAATCCCTATCAGAGCACTGATTCACTTATTGGGTAAAGGCTTTCAATAATTTCTCTTCTAAGCCTTCTTGCATTGTTTCACACATGAGCTTTAAAAGACATCTAGTATCCAAACTGTAGCAATCTATAAGGAAGAATAAGGTTCTTAAGTAACCAAACTGGGCCCAAATTCCTGAGTTGTCCTTTATCAGTGTGGTGACCTTCAAAATTAGATTATATTTCATAAATTCCTTTCCCCAGCTACAAAGTGGGAATGACCCACCAGGACTCTCTGAGGCTGACTCTGTGATGTTAGGAATGTCCTGTGCTTGCAAGCTGCTCATGATAGCCAATAAGCCCATATGGCAACTGGACATTTTAAATGTGGCAGTGACCAAGGAACTGAATTTCTAATTTAATTTTAACGAAGTTGATATTAATTTAAGTTTTTTTAAAGAACTTTTTTTTTTAGAATCAACTTTTATTGAGTTTTCACTTGACCTTCGTTGCTCTGACACTTAGTTGTGTACGTGGGTGCTAGGGTTTGAACCCGTGTACTTGCACATGCCAGGCAAGCGCCGTAACCACTGAGCCACCACTCCAGCCCCTTAATTTAAGTTTTAATCACCTTATGCAGCCAGTGGCTGTACTATTAGACAGGCTAGCTCTAATCCATCTATAGGGTTCTAGAGTAAAGAAGATGTACAATAGACAGATAAATATAGATTTTTATTGTTTATTTCGAAAGCAAGGGAATATGAGTCTCTTTGACTATTTACCAGTTTAATTGGAATTGATAGTCAAGTTACAAAGAAATCTCTGAAATGTGTTAGCCAACAATGGCAAGAAAAAAGTGAGGGAACAATTTAAAAGTTAGGGGAAGAACTAGTCTTGGCTAAATATCAGAGAGAGTTTACTTCTTGGCACAAGACCACGGCGCTTTTCTCCTGCAAACCGGTAACATGATGGGCCTTTCCCTGCTGCCGCAGAATCTTGATGGGGTTAGACACCATATACATTCTTGTCATCCCCAGAAAATGTTCTATGGAAGCAAAACCAAAGGAGAATGTCTTACTAAGTCCATGTGTCTGTTCCCGGGTTCAAGTTTGAATTCTAATGCTGATATTAAGGAAAATTTCACCCCACACCAACTTAACCTCCATCTCTCTGCCCATAAACAAAAATATTTCTTAGAAGATTATAGAAAACCTATTTTCTATGAAGTGAAATCCCTTGTACAATTCATTTAGATTGTAAAAGTAAACAGTAGTGTCCTGGATCTGACAACCTTGCCCGGTGGCCTGGCTTCTGACATCATTTGCCGTGTTTGTCTCAATGCTTGTCTTTTAGAAATAATGCTCTTGCTCTTCATAGATGATGAGAATAGTTCAAATTTAGTAAGCACTCAAAACTCCAGAGAAAGAGGACACATAAATAAGTGTAATAATGAAGATATACAGAAAAATTCAAATTCTGATGGTCAAAACTGGTCCAGAGCTCCACCTGGAGGGGAGAGTAAGTATCTATTGAAGTAGTGAGAAATCTTGGAAAAAAGGTAGGGATTCAAATAAGAATTTGGCTGTCAAGAAGGGGAAAAAACTATGAAGGGTAGAAAGGAAGAAGGCATTGTCTTTTGTGCAAAGATTGATAACTGACCTGTACCAGACTATTTTATGAATAGATTTTCTCTCTAGGGAAGCCAATGCTTTAAATTTCTATGTGAATTAAATCAGGCAAGGATATGCTAAGCACACACCTTATCAAGTCTTTTTTATTTTTACTTTTTTAAGACAGACAGAGAAAGTACAGAATCCAGAGTCAATTTATTTAGTTTGTGCGTTTGGATGACACTTAGTTGTGTATGTGGTGCTGGGGTTTGAACCTGGGTCCTTGAACATGCTAGGCAAGTGCTTTAACTGCTGAGCCACTGTTCCTGGCGGCTTCACCAAGTCTTGAAAAGGTAAATGCATAGCAAGAGAAATGGAAAATGGTGGAAGGGAAAAGGGAAAATGAGAGTGGTAAAAGGCAAAGAAGTTGAAAAATAAAAAAGTAATTTCTGTGTTCCATGTATGCTACACTTTGATATCTTTAGATGGGGGCATAAGAGGAGTTGGAGGGAAAAAAAAGGGTGTTGTGATTTGAATGTGAGGTGTCCCCCACAAGCTCATATGTGACACTGCAGGAAGGCAGAGGTGAAATGATTGGGTTATAGGAGCCTTAACCCAATTAGTGAGTTAATTCCCTTATAGGGATTACCTGGTAACTGAAGGCAGGTAGAGTGTGGCTGGAGAAGGTGATCACTGAATGTGTGCCTTTGGAATATATATTTTTGTACCTGGTGTGGAGTTTCTGCTTCCTGGCAATGCCCTGAGTCACTTTGCTCTGCCACACTCTTCCAACACAATGTTCAGCTTCACCCAGAGCCCCAAAGAATGCAGCTGGACTTCTATGGACTAAGAGTTCTGAAACCATGAGTCCTCAAATAAACTTTTCCTTTCTAAAATTATTCTTATAAGATCTTCCTAAAGCTTTTACCACCTCCCAATAGTGTCACCAGCTGGGCACAAAGCCTGTGGTTCGTGACCCTTTTGGGGACACTCCATATCCAAATGATAGCACTACACCCACTCTATTGATGACATTTTACACCTCAAGGCATTAATTTGCTGTCTTTCCAATGAGCTTCTGGATATGGCTTTATTTCCTGTACCTCACTTTCAAGCTAGCAATCCAATGACACACTGTAAGATTTATTTCGAGCCATATTTTCCTTGAAATTCATGTGTGTGAATGGTGCACATGACATGGTGATCATGACACCAACTGGCCTTGCAGATTATGCAACATTTCAAGTCTCTTTGCCTTGTAGATAGCTGTAGGCCAGCTGATGATGACCGTAGCTCCTTGAGATGTATGTTAACCATTGCGAAAACTGAAATACGATACCTCTTATCTTAGGAACTTATAAATCAAGTAGAATTTGAGTTTTCTGCCAATGATTTTCTTTTAACGCCCTTGTGATAGATGACCATATGTGGTTCTCCAGAATTTCTATAACCTGATTTGAGAATATTGGAATTAATGCAAGTCAAATCCTGAAAAATATTACATATTCCCATTGATTGACAAGCTCTTCCATGTCCCACTTCTCAAGACTTAGTTCAGTTCTTCCTCTACTTCTCTTGAGACATGAAGCTTAACAAGTTGCTCTCCTTTCTCCAAGATCAGGTTCTCCTCTGTTCAGTATATAGGCATTTGTCATTCCTTTGGGGACAGACACACCTCAAGGAAAGATGATGACCTTAAAAAGGATTGTGAAATTTGACTAAAAACCTTGTATATTCATTGATGCTGATAAACAGGCAAAAGATAAAGGTGACAAGTTCTACATATTTTTGAATAGATTTTATTCTTTAGACAAGATTTAAACTCATAGCAAAGTCAAGTCCCATGTATCGCCTGTACCCACCACCCATTCACAGCCACCCACTAACTCTCTAATACTACCAAGGTATTTTTTTTTATTGACTTACATTGACACGTCATTACCCAAATGCCAGAGTTTGCATTAGTTTATGCTTGGCGTGGTATATTCTACGAATTTTAGCAAATGTGACAGATAGCCACCTATGTAGCATCATACAGAATAGTTTCACTACATTAAAAATCTTTTCTCTACTTATTCATCCTTCCTTCCCCCAACTCCTGGCAATCTGTGATATCTTCTTTATTTTCATGGATTTGCCTTTCCCAGATCACAGAAATGGAATCACACAGCTTGCAGCCTTTTCATACTGGCATCTTTCACTTGGTAATAGCACTTTACAGTTCAACCATGGTTTTTCATGAGGTGACAGAGCTCATTCATTTTTAGTGCTAAATAATATTCCATTGTCTGAATGGACCACAGTTTTTCTGTCACCTCATTTACTGAAGGCGTAACTGTTTCCAAGTTTTTGCAGTTACAAAGCTTCTACAAGCATCTGTGTGCAGGATTTTGAGTGGGTTCAGAGTTTCAACTTCCTTAGATACTTTTCAAGGTGTGTAATTGCTGAATGGTATGATAGGAGTACATTTAGTTTAAAAAGAAACTTCCAATCTAACTTCAAAGTGACTATGCCAATTTGAATTCCTATCAGCAATGAATGAGAAGTTTTGTGACTCCACAACTTTGCTAGTATTTGGTATTGTCAGCGTTTTGGATTTTGACTATTCTAATCTGCATGTAGTACTATTTAATTGTTTTTTAAATATGTAATTTCCTAATGCATTTGATGCTGTACATCTTTTTATGTGCTATTCATTTTTCCAGGATAAACACCAAAATCTCAGTGGTTTGCATAAGCCCATTTGTGTAACACAAGTTTGGGAGATAATTAACAATGGTATAAAATATAACAAATTGATACACGAGGGCAAAGTGGAATTACGCTATGATCCCACTGGGAAATCTCCATAGCATTCTCAGTAAATCTTCTGAGGCCATTAGAAAGTAGGAAGTTAAAGCATGATGTCCCATTTAATTATGCAGCACAGGGTGATCTGTGTGCGAAATAATTTTTGATGGAAAAATCTAAAGTTGGTGTATGGTCAGGACCTATGGGTGGGTTATAAAAGTAAAAAACTTGAGAGAGCAAATTATATGTATATAATATGTATTATATATTATAATTATATTATATATAATATGTAATAAATATATATATATATATATATTTAACTCTGATTTCCAAGATAATAACATAAAATGCTGAAGCCATTTATTTTCTTTTCCTAAACTGAAAAAAAGGGGATATGCATACTTATAGGCTTAAAAATCCTTAGCATGTGTGCCAATTTTTCCCCTGGTATATTTAAATTGTTTCTAAGAATTCTATTGTTCTAAGGGTATAGAATACTCCTGTCTTTTATAATGAGAACAAATGAAAAGGTTCTGCCTTGCTTCTCCAGCCTCTGATGCATGCTGTCATTTTCTCGCTCTGTCTTCGCCAGCTGCCGAGGCTCTCTCATAACATATTGCGTGAACAATCAGGTCTCCTACCACAGGGCCTTTGCATATGTTATGTACTTCTCAGAAGTGCTCTTTTAGGCTTCTCTTCCTTTTTATCTTGGCAAACTCTTATTAATTCTTCTAATCACATCTCCAGCCTTACTTCCTCAGAAAAATTTTCTTTGACCTTCACCGAATTATTTCCCTTTCTTTCTGAATTTTTCTCATTTATATAATCATACCTGATAGTGGGCTTATTTGAAACACATTTTCTGTTCTACTAAACTGTGCCTCACAAAATCAAAGATGGTACTGGCATTTTTGCCTTAAGTAGTGTTTATCAGCTCATCAATATAAATATTTGTTAGAGGTGTAGAAGAATTTGTTCATGACATAAATTATTTGTGATCACAATTGAGTGGTCTGGGCGTTGATTCATCACCTTGATATAGACAAAGCACTGATACCGTCCAAGACTTTGGACTCAGGTGTTAAGAGCCTTTTGGGACTGGAGTGGTGGCTCAGCAGTTAGGATGCTTGCCTGGCATGTGCAAGGACATGGTTTCAAGCCCCAGTACCACATACACAATGAAGTGTTGGAGCAATGAAGGCAATGTGAAAAAGTAAATAAAATTGATTCTCTTTCTTTCTCTCTACTCTTTCTTTCTCTCTCACTGTCCCTCTCTATCTTAAAAAAGAAAAGAAAGAGGAACCTATGATATAGCTGAACTCTGGGGCAGTTAACTCTGAGCACAACTTATAAGAGCATACTAGGCATATGCCTTGGTGCCTATGATCTGTAATTCTCAGATATTACTCAGACAGAGGAAGCAACTCCACAGGGAAAATAATGGAGTGGAGGGGGACACAAGAATGTAGCAGGACGGTCAAAAAGAAGTGGAGATGAAGGTCATGTAGTGTCAGAGAAAGGAAGAGATGCTTCAGTCACTGATTTTTCTATTCCACTATTCCGCATCAGTCCCTTTAGCTGTGTTTGCTGCATTCATGTCCTATAAAATTCCCTGTTTATGCATATTGTGAACTTCCAATTGAGAATCAATTTGTCCAAGTAGCCAAACATGCCTTTACTCCACCAGCTCATATTCCAGTTTTATATAAATATAGGCAAATATTTCTACCAAATATTATTAGTGACTGTATGTCATAAGTATAGTGAATAACTATGTATAGGATAATATTTTAATAATATAAGATTTAACAGGGCTCATTGTAGAATGATTCACATAAGAAAAGAATTTTTTAAAATGACCTTTAAGTAAGTGGAAGGACAATTGTATATTTCAGTAAGTTCTTCCTTTTAGCATGGCTTATAACTATCCCATAAATATATTTAAAATTCTCTGAGCTGCATTTGACAATTTTTAACTCCATATTTTCAGTGAAATATTATTTTGATTTTAGTGCTAATGATATTCAATTGTTTCTCTGACTTCAAATGTACCCAAAGAACCCTCCGATTGGTGTCTCCTACTGAGCACAAAATATGCTAACATAGTCATTAGTGCTTCTAATTTAGATCCATTAAGAGGGGGAAGATAATATTGAAGATGTTACCGATTTGCAAAATAACCTAATTTATATGCATTTTCTTGTCTGTTTCTCAGCTATAGCTCTGTTGGCAGAGCAGTGAAATCAATTTAAACGGTTCTCTCAAAATATCTTGAGACCCTTTAAAGTAGAAAGATAATAGTCTTTCAACTATTCTGTAGGCCTAAAAGAGGAAATATTGGCAGTTTCCCACAAAATTAATACATAAAAGATGCATATGCGCACACATGTGTAGCATAATGCTCTCCTTCCTATGCTTTCTTAATTCACCATTCAGCTATTTGCATCATAAAACATTCCATTCGTGCCATATTTATTTGCTTTATTGCATTCCAGTCATTTTGTTGTTTAGATTATATTTTTCCTTTCCAAAAATAAAATTTTGAAAGTGTTTAAAGTTGTCAGATATTAATAGAATTTTAAAGATTTTTTTTCAGTTTTCACTCATGTGGGTAATAGGTAGGTGGAAATGGTACTGAAGTAAAAAAAAAAATCAATGTGCTAGCTAGGATTGTGTTTTCTGGAATCAAGAATTCTAAGAAATGAAGTAAGGCTTGTGTCAGGTGTTACCTATATCAGAGGCTACAGTCGTATACTCTGAAAGCAAGCCGTATGATTTCTAGAATCCACGCAAGTTTGAAACTTTTGTTGTGCGCTGAAGTTGCATTTCTGGTTCTATCCTTAATATATTGTGTTGACTGACCTTGGAGGAAATTGCTTATGTTCTCTCCAGTCTTATTTGTTTCTAGGAAAACAACATTTGTTATTGAAAAGAAATTATTTAAAATATTGCCTGCATATGGATGAATGCACTTGGCATTTCATTTTGTTATTTATGATAGAGACTCAATTTAGGACATGTGTAAAATTCTATTTTCCAGAAGAAGTTGCATTATTATGATGCTTATTTGATGCTTCAGTGAACCACAAGCAGCTTCGGTTCATGTTTTAGCTTAACATGTGACTTATCGCCCTTTCTAAAATATGCTCAACCCCATACCAGGGGCACCAAGCTAATCACCACGGCATTGAGGACACTGCAGTTTCTTTCTGTGTTAAAAATGTAATAAGTGAGAAAAATAACATGCATTTTACATTACCTTAGTTCTTCTTTAATAGTTAATAAATATTTAGTAACTGACAACTAAAGCAATTTTAAAAAGAGAGCAAAATCATTGAAAAGTTGATTTTAAGCAAAGTAAGTCAAAATGTGAAACACACGAAGAGGTATTTTACAGCTCACTGTAGATAATTTTTGTCTTATTCTTGTCTTATCTTACTTAAGCTATATAACATCAAATCTTGGTTCAGGTTGGAAAGGACCATGTTAAAAGATGTGGGGAGAGTGAAGGGAGTAATGAGAGGATCCTAGAAAGACAGTGAAAAGACAGGAGGGAAAATTGTGCATTTCGTTCTGTATAGCCTGATGTTCCCCTCACACAAAGTGCCTTTTTTTCTTTTGCACCTTTCTAAAGTCTACCTATTCTGTAATTCTAGATCAAATCCCACTTTATCCATAGCAATATAGGAATGCTTTGACATATTTATGGCAATAATAATAGATGACATGTACTGAGCATTTTTAATAACCCTAAATTTATTTATTTCCTTATTTATTTATTCAACATAGCCTTACACATCGGAGGAAATTGTGGCATATTCGTGCATACATGGATATTGACATAGTAAGGTGAGGCTGATCCTAGTCCATTATGTCTCCCCTCTTCATCCTTTCCCCAGTCTCATGTCTCCTCTGTATCCCTCATGTTATAATTGGAAATGAGCATATATAAATTTTGAAATTTCTGAGTTTCTCTGCCAGTCTGTGTTATAGTTAGGCTTCTCATGGGATTCAAGTGTTCCCAGTTGTATTGATAGCCCCCCTTTATCCCCCCTGCTTCCCTCCCTTCTCCCCCACCTTCATAGTTATGGTTCCCCAGCTGATGTGAAATTTCCACTATGGTGATTTTATTAATTAAACTTAGCTATCTTTCATCCTGTCTTAGGTTTCACTCCAGCTTCCTCACATGAGAGAGAACATTAGGTCTTTAAGTCTCTATGCTCAGGATAGTTCACTCAGCATAATAGTTTTCCATTTCCATCCATTTGGTTGCAAATGCCATGATATGTTTCTCTCTAATACCAGAGTAGAACTCCACTGTATATATATACCACAGTTTTTGAATCCACTCATCCAACGAGTGGCATCTGGGTTGGTTCCATAGTTCAGCTATTGTAAATTAAGCTGCTATAAATATTGATGTAACTATGTCTCTGTAGTATGCCGATTCTAGCTCTTTTGGGAAAATACTCAGGAATGGGATAACTGGGTGGTAAGGTGGTTCTATCCCTAGTTTATGAAGAGGCTCTACACTGCTTTCCAGAGTGGCTGTACAAGTTTACATTTCCACCAACAGTGTGTTAGTGTTCCTTTCTCCCCACAACTCCCCCAGCATCTATTATTATTTGTGTTCTTCATCTTCACCACTCTGGAGTGAGGTGGAATCTCAGTGAAGTTTTGATTTGCATTTCTCAGTTGTTTGTACTGGGCATTCTTATAAGTAAATTCCAAATGTTAACTTATTTTCTTCTAATTACCTATTCTAAAATTTAGGTATCCATTTTATAGATGAATGTGTGGAGATGGTATGGTTTAGATGTGAAATGTCCCCCAAAAGCTCATGTGTGAGGCAATGCAAGAAATTTCAGAGGCGAAATGATTGGGCTGTGCTAGACTTAACCTAATCAGTGGATTAGTCCACTGACATGGATTACCCAGGTGGTGATTTTACACAGGTGGGGTGTGGCTAGTGGAGGTATAGGTCACTGGAGGTGAGAGTTTGGGGTTTATATTTTGTCCCTGGTGAGTGTAACTGTCTACTTCAGGTTGTCATGGCCTGAGCTGCTTTCCTCTGCTGCACCCTTCCGGCATGATGTTTCACCTCCCCTTAGTCCAGAGCTATGGAGCCAGCTGATTATGAGCAGAACCTCTGAAACCGTTAGTCAAAATAAACTATTACTCTTCTATGTTGTTCTTGTCAGGTGTTTTGTTCACAGCAACCCAAAAGCTGACTAAAATAGAATTACAGAAGTCAAGTATTTTGCCCTGAGCCTCGTAATTAGAAACTGAAAATTGAGATTAGAATCCGGATTAATCAGAATCTGAGCTTTATCCTCATGTTCCAAATTCCTCTTTTTCTTTGAAATCTTAGGGCACTTATTTATTTTGACCTTTATTCAATTTTATTTTTTACTGTGCTTATGTTTTCATATATATCCTACTTAACAAAACACAAAGCAAGTTTTTTGAGTACATAGACTTGGAGAAGAATCACACAGCGATACTGAACACAGCTCCTGTGTCTTCTCCAGTATTGGGAGAAAATGGAAAACTCAGAATCTACTGGGTGCTGACCTTCTCTCTAGGCATCTTCAGAAGTTGGACCAGGAGTTTTCAGTCTTTGTTCTGTTGCCATTTATGGCTGGGCAAGTCTTTGTTCTGGAGTGCTGTCCCTGTGCACTGTGGGACACTTGGAAGCATCTTCAACATTGTATGCTAGATGCCAATGACATTCTCTTTTCCCCCATGTGAACTTGTGACAAAATAGTTCCAAAAATTACCAACGTCCCATGGGACTCAAAATCACCCCTGGCTGAGAACCACTGCTTTTAATAGAGATTTCCTGCCTCTTATGATGCCTTTATTTGAATATTACAGAGAAGATCCAACTATGTCTGCTAGGAAGGCACTCCCCAGACTCTTTTATAAATCTGTATCTGCTTAATATATTCAGCATTATGTGTTTACCAATCCTCATAGAATATCAGCTTTTTAAATTCTTCCTGACAATATAATAATAGATGTTGATCCACAGACTTCCATTAGCAAATGTAA
>PVKS010026158.1:0-28978 GCA_004027875.1 Aplodontia rufa | reverse complement strand
AGTGTTAACTCTTCTGTAAAGGTCTGGTAGAATTCTGCCAAGAATCCATCAGGTCCTGAGCTTTTCTTTGTTGGAAAGCCTTTGATTGCTGTTTCAATTTCCCTATCTGGGATTGGTTGGTTTAGAATTTCAATGTCCTCCTGTGTTAATTTGGGAATGTCAAATGTGGCAAGATATCTGTCCATTTCTTCCAGATTATTAAGCTTGGCACAGTATAATTTTTCAAAACAAGTTCTGATAATCTTCTGGATTTTGGTTGAGTCAGTAGTGATATTTCCATTTTGATTTTTGATTTTGTTGATTTGCATCACTTCTTGCTTCCTTTTGGTAAGGTTGACAAGGGGTCTGTTGATCATATTTATTTTTTCAAAGAAGCAACTATTTGTTTTGTTGATAATTTGTATTGTTTTCTTGTTTTCAATTACGTTGATTTCAGCTCTGATCTCTGTTATTTCCTGGCTTCTATTAGATTTGGGATTGAATTGTTCCTTTTTTGTAGAGATTTGTGTTGAAGAATAAGTCTATTTATTTAGGCTCTTTCCTGATTTTTGATGAAGGCATTCATTGTTATAAATTTACCTCTTAAGAATGCTTTCATACAGGGCCAGAGCGGTGGCTTGGCAGTTACAATGCTTCTCTGGCATGCACAAGTACATGGATTTGAACCCCAGCACCCACATACACAACTAAGTGTCAGAGCAATGAAGGCAATGTGAAAAACTCAATAAAAAAGTGAATCTGTCTCTCTTTCTCACTGTCCTTCTCTCTTTTTTTTTTAAAGGAACACTTCCATACTATCCCAGAGATTTTGACATGTTGTTTCATTATTCTCATTCATTTCCATGAATTTCTTTATTTCTTTTTTCATTACTATCTTTATCCTTTCTTCATTTAAGAGGGTATTTTTCAATTTCCAAGTATTTGATTAGTTTCTATTTTTTTTCTTGCTGTTCATTGCTAAGATCATACCATTGTGTTCCAACAGGATACATGGGACTACATCAACTTTTATGTATTTGTTAAGGTTAGCTCTGTGAACTAGGATGTGGTATATTTTGGAGAATGATCCATGAGCCCTAAGAAGGTAAATTCAGCCAATTTGGGATGGAATATTCTGTAAATATCTGGTAAGTCCAGTTGATTTGTAGAGTTGTTTAAATTAGAGATATATTTGTTAATTTTTTTGATGATCTGTCTATTATTAATAATGGTGTATTGAAGTCCCACAGTATTATTGTGTTGAGATCAATGAGAGGTTTAAAGTCCTTGTGTACTTTTTCCATATATTTGACAGGGTTGTAATTGGGTGTATAAATGTTAATTATTGGTATGTTCTTGATGAATTGCTCCTATTCTTATGATAAAGTGACCTTCTTTTTCCTTTCCAACTAGTTTTTGATCAATATTAACTTTATTGGATATAAAAATTGCAATGCCAACTTGCTTTTTTGGGCCACAAGCCTGGTAGACATTTTGTCAACATTTCACCTTCAATCTGTGTCTACTTTCGATTATGAGATGTGTGTTCTGTATGCAGAATATTATTGGATTTTTGTTTTTTATCCAGTAAACCAATCTGTGCCTTTTCTTTGGGGCATTGATTATATTCACATTCAGAGTTAGAATAGATATGGGAAACTGTGTCCCTGATGTTTTTAGTATTACTGTGTTTTGATCAAATTTGGATCTTTTCATGTATTTTGTGATTACTGATTTTCTTTTGTTTAAGGGTTTTGAAAGTTATTTGCATGTTCTTCTGCATAAAGTATGTCCTTGAGAATTATCTATAGTGCGGGTTTTGTGTTCATGTACCTTGCTTGCTTGAATTTATCATTGAATTATTTAATTCCATCACATTTAAAGCTGAGTTTTGCAGGATATATTATCTTTGGCTCAAAATTGTTTCCTTTCAAAATTTGAAAAATATCATTCCATGAACTCCTGGCCTTTATTGTCTAATCTGAGAAATCTATAGTAATCCGAATTGATGTGCTTCTGAAGGAGATTTGATGTTTCTCCCTGGCTGCTTTTAGCATCCTTTCCTTGATTTCTCTGTTATTTATTTTATTAATGATGTGTCTCCCTGAGTTTCTCATTTGCTTATGTCTCTTTGTTGTCCTATAGGCATCTTGAATTTAATTTACTGGATCAGTTCTGATATGGGGAAAATTCTCCTTGGCAATTTCACTTAGAAGGTTCCTAATGACCCTTGTTTGTTGTTCGATATTTTCTTCAATCCCAGTAACTCTCAATGTATTTCTTCTCATCTTTTCAAATACTACTTGGAAGTTCTGATCATGCTCAATAAGTTTCTTTTCTTTTCTGTCATTCTTGAACTCAACATCGCTTTGCCTATCCTTGTCATTTGTTTGTTTGTTTGTTTTTTTATTATAGAACAACCATATAAGTTTTTCACAAAATAATATAAAATGTGTATAGTTTCTGGATATTAGAATTACCCCCCAGGAGTGCCCCCCCATTACCCACCCTTACCCCTCCCTTCCCCTTCCCACAATATCCCAAAAAAAGTATGTTGTATATCATTACACTTTATCTGGATTTAACACATGATACTAGACCGACTTTCTCACTGGCCAGGGTCTAGATCCAGCCTCCACAGATGAGTAGAGACATTTGTCCCTTGGTTCTCTGGGATAAGCTGATTTTACTAAGCATAATTTCTTCCATAGCCATCCATTTACCTTCAAAGGCTGCAATATCATTTTTTCTAATTGCTGTGTAGAATTCCATGGTATAAATGTACCACGGTTTTTGGATCCATTCATCCAGTGAGGGACATCAGGGTTGTTTCCATAATCTAGCAATAGTAAATTGAGCTGCTATGAACTTAGATTTTGCTTTGTCACTATAATGAGCTGATTCTAAATCCCCTGGGAAAATACCCAGGAGTGGAATAGCAGGATCGTATGGTGGGCTCATCCCTAGTTTTTGAGGATTCTCCACACTGCTTTCCAGAGGGGCTGTACCAGTCTGCAGTTCCACCAACAGTGTGTTAGTGTGCCTATCTCTACACAAACACTCCAGCATCTATTATTGTTTATTTTCTTCATTTTTGCCATTCTGACTGGCGTAAGGTGATATCTTAATGTGGTATTCATTTGCATTTCTCTGATTACTAGTGACTTAGAGCACTTTCTCATGTATTCATTGGCTTGATCAATGTCCTCTGGTGAGAAGTTTCTATTTAGCTCTTTGGCCCATTTATTAATTGGGTTGTTTGTGTTTTTGTAGTTGAGATTTTTGAGGATTTTGAGGATTCTGGATATGAGGCCCCTGTTCGAGGAATCATAGCCCATGATTCTCTCCATTTCCATAGAAAATCTTTTGACTATTTGATTGTTTCCTTGGCAGTACAAAAGTTCTTTAGCTTTATGGCATTCCATTCACTGATATTTTTACTTTACTTCCTTCACTTTAGGAGACATGTTGAGAAAGTCTTTGCCTACTCCCAAATGCTGAAGTGTTGGACCTAGTTTGTCTTCCATCACTTGCAAGGTAGCCTATCCTTGTTATTTGTCGTTCTTTCTTCGATAGCTGAGGTTATATTTTCTGCTTAGTTTACTCTGGTATTAGTATCTTCCAATGAGCTTTTGATTTGGTTGACAGTATTCTTCATTTCTAAGAACTCTGCTACATATCTTTTCAGAATATCTAGCTCTTTATAGATGTGGTCTCTCATCTCCTGAAATTGCTCTCTTATCTCTTTCCTTAAATCATCTTTTAATTATTGGATTGAATTACTAATCATATTATTGATACATTTTTCTAGGTTTTCATCTTGGACTGAACCTTGGTTGGGGAACTGTAGGGTTGAAGTGAAGGATTGTTTCACTTTTTCCTCATTTTCTGTTACAGGGAGTGTCACTTGAGTTCCGACACTGAGTAATTCTCTTGGGGGCGGGGCTTTGTTCATGATATCAGAGCTTTTTATCTCTTTGCATAGTTAGGCTGGGGTAAAATTTGGGTAGCAAAGTTCAATGGCTGACACCCCAGTATGTGAAGTATTGTGACATTTAAGTTTTCCAATACATAGGCTATAGAGGATAGAAGTTAGTAAGTGTAGCCACTGCATAGACCAGACAATGTCAACTGTAGCTGTTACAGCTTTAATTAGCACCCATAGGAGCAATCAGATTAACTGTTTTCTTCCTTGATAGCTTTCACACTATACTTGGTTAGCATGCAAACACCTGTTTCCAAGAGTGGCATTCACTTCAGTTTACCAGGACCTCTGTAGATTAAGGGGGAAAGAAGTCTAGAGAGTAAAGGGAATGAAGTAGGCAGGTAGCATGGAACTTGTGTTTAGGATATAGAGCTTCAATGTAGTAGAGATGATGTAGGCTCTTCTGCTAGATATAAGGAAAAAAGAAATGGGGTGAGAGTGGGGTAATGACTTTGAGGGAGGATGAATGAGATAAGAATACAGAATAGGGATTGACAGAGTAAAGGGAAGAATGGGGTAGTAAAGACTAGGGTTCTTTTATCCCAAAGAGACTGAGGACTAGTTTGTAATATTGCAGACAGCCACAAGTCAAACCCCAGCAATATGGGCACAGCAGACAAGCACAACAAAACATAGTGACAATATAAATTAATCAACCGCACACACACAAAAAATATATACATACACTAAGGAACACAATTCCAAGAAAAACAACAGAGAAAAAAAGGGAGTGGAGGATTGGGAAAGTTCTGAGTTATTTCCACGGCAGTCAAAATGTACTGTGGGGGTATGTGTTCATAGCTAACTTCTAGGTGGAGTCACTTCCCAGTTGAGTTTGTTGGATAGAATGAATATTGGTGATCTCAGCTGACAGTGAGATTTCCAGGAGGTCACCCAGTAATTTTCTCCTGTAGAGGGATTGCAAATATTCACCTTCCCTGCTTCCTGTGACTACAGACTTCAGGGCCACCCAAATTACATTCTTGGGCCATTTAGTGTCTGCTTGCCCAAACTCTTGTCCCACTTCATCCAGTGACCCAGGAGCCACTGGGTGTACTGTGGATCCTGATGCAGCTGTAAGGGACTCTTGGTGTTCCAAGGAGAGTGCCTGGCCTGAACTGAGCACATCCGGGTTCATTATTGCCTTACTCTTGGGTGTCTTGAGGTCCTCACTTGCCCCAAAAGATGATGTGTGTGCCAGTCACAATCCAAGCAATGGGAGGCAGGCATGAAGGAGACACTATCCCACCTAGACCAATATCTGTGTAGGTCTCAAATGCAACCAGTAGGGGTGTGGAAGCCCAGGCCCACTTGGAGTGCCCAGGACCTTAGGGACCATTTCTGTTTACAAAATTCAGGGTCTGAAAGTAGAGGAAAACACTGGAGCCAGGCTGCCCCTTCTGTTCATAGGTCCCTGAGGCTGATGCTAGCCTCTGCCCCATCTAAGAGTTTCATGCATCATCTGTTGGACTTGAAGACTTACCCTCCCCCCGGCTTTTTTGGTCCAATGGAGCAGAATGCTGGTCACTAACTCCACCCACAGATTAGGTGTGTAATGTGGTGGGAAGGCAGCCTCCAAATGTGAATTGCTGGGACAGTAGGGAGGGTCCACCAGGCCCACACATCCTCCAGGGCAGACAGTCAAAACGCTGGTGTCTGGAGCCCCACCTCTGGATTGTGCTTCCTATTCCGGTCTGTATATGGTGGTTTTGGGTTCATAGTTCACCAAGCGAGTTTCTGTTCCACCCTCTGGGAGGTTTCAAAATGGCAGTGCTGCCCCTCTTGTTTGTGCGATCAGATTCAGAGGACTCCAAACTGTGTGTATTAAATCTGCCCTCAATTCCTCGTGCTACTGCAGCCCCAGGGCACAAGAGTCCTGCACCCTCGGCAGAGTGCACGCTGCTGTGTCTGAGTTCATTTAAGTGTGCACATATCCCTCCCTTATGCGGCAGATTCCCATCCCATTGCCAACTGGGCAGTTGGCACTGGAAAATTATCAATTTGGACTTCCTGCACTTTCAACTTATCCACAGGTCCATGTCACTAAACTTCCTTCCCTGGATAGTAATGAATTTGGGGAGAAATCTTGCTGTCCACCCACCTCACATTAAGGCACCTCTCCAATCATTGGCATTCTGCATTCATGGAGAGACTCTTGACTCTGCTCTGCCACTAGTCACCATGATGATCCTCCACATAGAATAAGATTTTTAAAATAAGAGTCTTGTAAGTGTAATATTAAAGCTAATAACCCCCCTTCTACTAATTTTAAGGCTGAACTAAACTGATAGCAATTTTGAAATGATGATATTTAAGGTGTAAACTGAATTAACATTGTCTAAATGGACGGTCATAATCTGATGACAGTGTTTTATAATGGAAAAAATTCAAGGACGGATGCCACAATGATTTTTAGATACTGATGTAGCTTAGAATATTATACACCTAATTAAGGTGCTATTGATTCAAGACAATATAAGGAATCTTCGAACAATAATTCTAAGCATCTAATACCAATGACAAAGTATGATTTGATAAGTAAGTTAAAAAAGACTATTTCCATTACAAATCTCATGTTTGAACTCCTAATTGTTTCCTTTTTAGATCTATCAATTAAAATATCAATATCCTTTTATAGTCAAAAGTCTATGAAAGGGGCTAGAGCAGTGGCTTGGTGGTTACAGTGCTTGCCTGGCATGCACAAGGACCTGGGTTCAAACCCCAGCACTGTATACACAACGAAGTATTGGAGTGATAAAAGCCATGTAAGAAACTAAATAAAATTGATTCTCTCTTTCTGTATCTCTCTCTCTCTCTCTCTCTCTCTCTCTTTCTCTCTTTCTCTCTCTTACACGGTTCCTCTCTCTATATATAAAAATAATCTGTGTAAGACAAGTTTCTGTTGTCTTATTAAACATGCAAATCATCAGATCCCCTTCTATTTACTGATTTTAACAATTATAATTATTAAATACTTTTGCAACTCCTATCAAAGCTCCAACATTTATGGATGAAAGGCTATTTTATAACAATTACGAACAGATGAAACCTGGTCATGTCCAGTGTAGTAGTATGTAATCAGCCCATGACACTATGTGTATAGTGTGTCCTTCATTCACCAAATGACAGATCTTATGAGGTTTTTAGAGATGCAGAGAAGACAATGAAGTGTACAGAGGAGAGTAGAGAATCTAATTAAAATAGCACACTATTAAGTGTGTAATCACTAACTTAGACAACAACAACAACAAAGAAAAGTAATGCCCAGTGAGTCTGATCCAGACTGAAGTCTCTAAAATGACTTGATCTGTGATCTGAGGACTCACAAAGAGTGGAAGTTTGAGTATGAGACCTTTTCAGACAGCAGGGTACACACAGGCAGAGGCCTTAGCCAGAAAATCATGGAATCTCCAGGAAACCAAGAGTGAGCTTGAGGACTGACAGTAAGGAAGAGAATGGCATGAGGAGAGGAATGTGAGGGATGCTTGAATTCCACTGAAAAGGGACATCACAGAGAGGTGTTAGGAGAAAGATGTTTACGGAACTATTGCAAGCATTTTGAAAAGAGCTTCAGGCCACAGGGAGGAAGACACTTGACTAGAGCATTGTGGAAGCAGAGATGTCACCTCCACACTCCCTTAGAGCACAGAAAAGAGTCAAGGCAACACAGGTAACCTGGTTATCACTGGGTCCACACTTTAAAAGACTAACATTCAAATACAAGCTTAGAATACATTCTCTGTGAGGAAGAACAGAAACATATAGAAAAAGGACTTGTAGAACTGCTGATTCCAGGACTGGGCCTGAGAATATACAAGATGAGCCTAGACCATCTTCAATGTGAGGAGCTGCTTAATGAACATAAGACTCCTGACAAACACCTGTTCCACGGGAGTCTGCTGAAAGAGATCCCCTGTGGCCAGGTCTGAGACAACTGAGCATCAGCTTTGTTAAAGGATAGTAAGGGATTATGATACTTTTTGATAAAAGAAGAATTTGTGAGTCCATTATTGATATGAAGAAAGAACAACAGAAAAGTAAGGAAAGAAGGAAGGAAGAAGAATGGTAAAGAAAGGGGAAGGAAGGATGGAGAAGGGGGGATGGTTCTTCTTTATAGCAGAATGACTAACTAATAAATATAGAGGAATATTGGAGTTAGAAAATTAACATCCGGCAGTTAACTTTATAATAATTCAGGAAGGAATCATCAATGGATGCTAATATTGGATGAAACTTTGAAGAGTAGCAAGGAACTTGAATAGTCTCAAAGTATTTACTAAAAAGATACTTATTATACATAAAGGCAAAAACAGTAAATTTAGCATGGAGACCATTGAAGATACCACTTCGACCATATGGCTAGCTAACCCCAGCAGTAACTGGACAGATCCACATCAAATGTCTCCTGTTGTTATGTACCAAGAAGAAAGCAGGATGGCTTTTGTGGCATTCCAGCCCAAAATGTAGCTGAGCTTGAATCTAATTATGAGAAAACCTCAAACAAACCCAAAATAAGAAACACTCTAAAAAATAATTGGCCTGTATTTTCATAAGTAAATGTCATGAAATAAAAAGACTGTAGGACTGTTCCAAATTAAAGAGATAAAAGATATGATAGAATTTAGCATGATGTGTGATCCAGGATATTTTTTAATAAAGGACATTATTGGAACAATATATCTGAAAAAGATTGTAGATTATATAATATTATTGCAACAATATTAATGCCCTGAATTTTTGTGCTATGGTTTTATGTAAGTAAGTCCCATATTCTTAGGAAACACGCTGAAGTATTTGAGGTAAAGAGGCATCTTGTGACTGCAATACATAGACAGAATAAGAATGGTAAAATAAATGTGGCCAAATGTTCACATTTGGGAAATCTGAAGGAAGGGTGTACAGGAATTTTGTCTTGCAACTTTAAGTCTGATATAACGTGAAAATAGAAAAGGTTACAGAAAAAAGAAATAACAAAAGGCAAAGCAAAACTGAACCGAATGTGGAATTGCAATGCACCTGTCCTCTCTCTCCTGCACATGAACTGCACAGTCTTGGGTCAGTTACTGCACCTGTCTAAGCTTCAGGGTGACTTATGAAATGTGGATATTAGTAGAACTTCCTCTCCATGGAATTTTACAAAAATTAAATAAGTCAATGTACTGCAAATGCTCAGTCAATTCATCATTAGATTCAAGGCAATAGAAAAGAGAGGAAAGCAAGTTTGAAATACACTGAGGAGTCAGGATATTTGGGGAAGCATTTCATGTAGTTCCCAGACTGCTCATCTCTGTCACTAAAGCATTTTAACTGAGGCAACCCTCTTGTGGGGTTTAAGTTTCTAATTGATGTTATCTGATCACCCCACCAACTGCTCCTTCAGAACTTACTGGTGTTGATATGCTGAGAACTGCAAAGTGATAACTGATATAAGACTATTAAAAATTAGAAAATGAAAACAAACACACCAAATCATAGAGACAATGTTGTAAATTGCAATGAATTTGGTGCAAGACCTTTTTCATACTTGTAGACAAGAAGACTCTCAGAAGTGTCAAAGTACTTTAGGTGTTGTAGCCCTAACTAGCTCAAAGCAGAGGAGCTATCACCTCCCCAGATATTAGCACTTCATTTCTTTACAGGACATATGTTATTCTGGATAAAAGTATTGTTTGAGTGTTCCTGAAATCTTCTCCCAGAACTGTTTATAATTTGAATCAGTTCTCCTGTTGCAGAAGTAAACATTTTGTTCTTAGTTCAAGAAATTTCTGAGGCTCTCTATCCAGCAGAACCGTGGGAAACAAAATTCCCTTTAACTCCTGAAATGATGCTATATGGAAGCTCCTTTCTTCTCCCCATGCAAAAGGCCAATCTTTCCAAATAATTCCCCATTGTCCAGAACAGTCCCCTTTTATAGTCCTCTCCCTGGCCCTTAAAGGAAACCATGCAGTCTTATTCATCATGTCATGTTTCAAGGAAGAAATCAGAAATCTATCAGCCTTCAAGGCCTGAGTGATGGGAGCAGGGTCAAAAAAACACCTCAAATCAGGAGCAAAGTTGACAACACCTCCTGAGAGGCCATTTGTTTTCCTTATTTATCACCTGTCAAGGCAGGAAGGAAAGGAAAACCAAATAGGATATAGGACTCAGTAAAGCATCCAAAACTTGACCTTCCTGAGGGAGCATTTGTGAAGAATACATGAAGAGTGTCACTAGGGACAAATGTACTTTCAAGAATATGACAATGTGAATTATTATTTAAACTTAAGGTCCCTTGGAAAGCAAAGGTGCTCTATTGATAATTATTCAAGGACAGCAGAACTGCCCCAAGCAAATCAGAGCATATGATCATCAAATTGATGAAGATGTTGATTGAGACTGATTCTCATTTTGCCAAAAACTGTCCAGATTCCAAGGCCATGGTTTTAGAATATTAGAATATGCAAAGCACAGATTTTAGAGCTTCAATAGCTCAATATCGCCACTTTACAAATGAAGATATATCAGACGGAGAAACTTTATTACAACTGAACAAACATGCAGTAGCAAAGTTCAAAAGTGTTTGTAGGTATTATTAATTCAGCTAAAAAGCTGGGATCCATGCTTGAAAACCATTGCATTAGAGTTTGGATCTAGAAAGTGCATTGAAAAGCTCATGTTTTGAAAATATGATCACCAATGCAGCAAGGTTCAGAGGTAGGACTTTTTAAGCAATGATTAGGGCTCTTTCCCATTTGCTGGATTAACCCATTGATAGGTGAATGGACTAGTGGGTGGTAACTGTAGGCAGCTAGGGTGTGGCCGGAAGAAGTACATCAGGGGGCATGGCCAAGGGGACTGCATCTTGTCTCTGACCTCTTCCTCCTTCTCTTTCTCTCTCTCTCACCATCCTAACTTCCATGAGCTGAGTAGCTTTCCTCCATCTCACCCTTCCACCATGATGTTCCTCTTCACATCAGGTCCTAAGCAGTGGAATTGGCTAACCATAGACTAAACCTCTGAAACCATGAGCCCCAAATAAACTTCTCCTCCTCCAAATTGTTCTTGTCAGGCATTTCATCACAATGATGAAAAGCTGACCAAAACACAGTGCATCAGATAAGGAATGTCAGTCTAGTCTTCACCCAGATATCTCCTTATCACATTCATATGAAAGTATGGACTCAAATATTATATCTTGAGCTTCCTGCTCACCCTCATTTATCTGATTATGATGCCTAAGTAGAAGTTACAAATACTGAAACGAAGAACCACACACAGAGCCAACAGACCATTACCCCCCCGGGCATTCATGTCAAAGCATGAAGCAAAGTCTGTGGATCCCAACTCACAACATGGTGAAAGCAAATATACCAGGTTCTATAGGGAAAGCATATGTACATTTTATATAGTAAAAGGTCCTCTTGGGAGAAGTGAATGTCAGTGACTTAAGAGTAAAGGTTGAACAGACCTTAAAAATACCAGATCAAAGTTTCTGGAGAAGCATTGTGCTATCTGCTACCTTTAGGCCAGAATGCTTCTCTCCATGAAAACCCAGAAACTTACTTCTCCAGGAACTTCCTGAAAGATTTTCCTCAACCATGCAACTGTGAAATCCTCCTGTGCATACCTCTCTAGGATCAGCCTCTGCTGCTACCATTCTGGATCTCTGTCTCCCTTCTGATGGAAGGGATATAAGGATTAGCTAAAAAAATCAGAGCCAGAGAGGCAATGTAGGTTTAGGGTAATGAACTCTCCCATTAGGGATGTCTTTGGTACTACTTAAATTACTATCTCTTAACTCTTATCTGTCCTGAAATTAGGCTCTCCTTTTCCTCTAAGATATATATGTCTCCTTTAAAAGGAGGCATCTCTTTCCATCCTCCTCAAATGTGGAAAGAGGGAAAGAATAGGAAGAAGGAAGTAAGATGCAAAAGGGGATTAAGGAGAGATGGAAATCGCTCAGGGACATAGAAAGAAGTGAATGCACCATTATGCAAACAGAAAAAGTCTAAACTGTACATTTCTGAAGTAAAGATCACCCTGTACTAAATTTCTAGAACAGATTATTTACAGATGATTTGTGTTTTAAAAGAAAGGGAAACTTCTGGGGCTTCTTCCCAGTCTTACTAAAGACACTTTTAACATTTTCAATCTGCCAGTAGTTATAATAAGCAGTACAATGAACGTTGTGAACTGTGATATAAGGAAAGGGGTAGAGAACTAATATCATTCCTCAGTAGTAGCTGATTAGTCATTCCAAGACACTCCAATCCAGGCCAGGAAAAAGTGCATAATCCTCAACTTCTCAAAAACACACAGAAAGCAGTGAGCTCCTTCAGCCAGGGTTAGTTATACTCTGTATACAAATCCAGTGGCCTTCTTCTGAACTCCTTGGGACACTTAAGTTTCAGATGATATTTTTAAAGATTTTAGGAAGATAACACTGTATAAATACAATATATTGCATAATATGCCAAGTTGAATTCATACATAATTTTTTTGCAGCTAAATATGTATATATTCATACCACGTGGTATAAAACCATAATACTATCAGTCAAGTTCGGGTCAGGTTTGCCTTTCAAACCCTTATCTAACAAATTTATGGACACTTTTGATTTTCTTTGTTTTTTGAGTTTTAGCATTATGGATAAGGAATTGTGAACTCATATTTACTTTTTTCTTTAAAGAGAAAGGGACAGAGAGAGAGAGAGAGAGAGCATGCAAGAAAGAATCAATTTTATTTAGTTTTTCATGTGGCTTTCATTGCTCTGACCCTTCATTGTGTATGTGGTGATGAGTTTTGAACTCATATACTCGTGCATGCCAGGCAAGTGCCATATCTACTGAGCCACCACTTCAGTCCCTCATATTTACTTTTAATGTTCTTTGAAGTTGATTAATTTCATAAGAAGAATTTAATGCTATATTATATGTTTCTGTCTGAGGAAACTACCCATTTAAAATGTACTTTTCTTCAAACTGCCCAAACTCTTTTGTCTGGGGATGGCAAAAATAAAAATGACAGTAGGATGATTTCTTCTGGTTTATCCTGAGACAGTGGAGTAGAGTGCAAATGACATGTTCTTAAGTTTCTTATGTAAAGTCCAGCCTCTGTCCTTTATTAGTTTCATGACATCAAGCAAATTACTTAACCTAGCCCTACTTCAGTCTCATCTTCTGAAAAATGGGAATGAATATTGGTGCCCATCTCATAAGTATGTCTGAAAATTGAATGAGGCAATACAGGTTATGCATAAGAACAATGCACAGCACACAGCAAACACCACACAGGCACCAGCTGCTGTCATTGGTCAGCTAATATCATATAAAAAAAGTGGCTGTAGGTCTCATCTTTACATGTGGTACTGAATTACCTGAAAGGACTTGGGGAAATCAAGAAGCAACCACTATTCTCTCTCTCTCTCTCTCTCTTTCTCTTTCTCTCTCTCTTTTTTTTTTAAGAGAGCGGGACAGTGAGAGAGACAGAGAAAGAGAGAAACAACTTTATTTAGTTTTTCACATGGCCTTAGTTGCTCCCACACTCAGTTGTGTATGTGGTGCTGGGGTTTGAACCCGGGTCCTCGTGCTTGCCAGGCAAGCGCCGAAACCGCTAGCCACCGCTTCATCCCTGCAACCACTATTCTCCAGTGCACCTTCCCCACTAGCTGTTAAAAGAAAAAGATCCTTGTTTACAAGATCTAGTTCAAATGTATAATTCTAGGAAGGAGTTAAATTTCAACTGGAGTTAAAAAGCTAAAACTAAATTTTTATAAAGGAAAAATAAGAAGGAAGACATGGGGTTATTGGACCCTAAGAGCATGTCAACATCCAAGAGGGAGAATGAGAAAAATCAGTATTCAATCTACTTACTCTACAATCCTGCACAAGAATGACCCTGTTGACTTAGGGAAAAAAAAAACTAACTTCATTTTGCAGGTATCAAAACCAAAACTAAAGATGCTGGCAGGCCTCCCCAAGGTGACACAGCAGCAGCTTATTTTAAATTACTGATTATTGTTCATCTGCCCATTGACTCCAGACCTTCCTTGTTTTCTCTTACCCAGTGTTATCTAGTTAATAAGTGCCAAACCTGGAATTGAACCCAAGTCTTCCAGGTGCCATCTGCTTCCCACTGTAACACAGCTGATGATTCCTGTCAAAAAGCTTTCTAATCATTGGGCACAAAATCCCTGCAAATGAGATTATAATGAATCTAAGATTGGGAGATGGCAGGAAATAGTGGATGAGTAGGGACTTTGGAAAAAAGCCTAAGGGTTGTTGAGTCCTGGGTGAAGTATTAATGTGATTCATTCCTCAACAATATTGGAGGAAATCTCAGTTAACTGGAAGGAAGACTAGATGAGTTAACACAAGTAAGCTACTGGCATGAGCAATACATGGGAGATACCAAAATAGTATAATCCCCTCTTCTACTTTTCACTGATTGCCAAAACTGGAGTCCTAGCTCTGCTCTGTCTTATCTGTGTTCCACCCCTAATAGCATTCAAAAAGATCAGAAGAAATGGGGAATGATTGGCTGTGTGGGTGGGGTGGGGGGGAAACAAGCAATGAGTAAAGCAACACAAAAATAAACCATGGAGGGGTTGGGAATTTCGATCAGCATTTGGAGCACTTGCTTTGTATCCATGAGACCCTGGGTTTGACCCCCAGAACTGCCAAAACAACAACAAAAAAGGGGGATATATGATGGGAGAGAGAGAATGGTGTCCTTTCACAGGCAAAAAACACTTGCGTTTGAGGACACTGCTGAAGTTCAGGAGGAAGCAGCCAGAGCCTCATCCAGGTATCCTGCACCACTAATGATGATGCAGGATTTTCATGGCTCTTCATTTGTACTACCACAATGACAAGACATGTTTCCTGACTCCCCTTGCCCCTGAACTTGTCAGGAGTATCTGCTCCTTTGCAACATCTCCATAGATTCCAGAAAGATGCTGTGATGTGGAATAGAGTCCTGGAGCTCAAAAGGCACTGTGCACATTACTGCTAAGCCCCAATCTACCAATGAGACCAAAGAGACAATTGGAGCCCTACGCACACAGGCAAGAGGATGCCCTGTCTCTTGGCTGCCGGTAGAGATATAGCAGTTACCGCTCAGTAATCTGAAGCATTGGCAGGAAAAATGTCAGAGAAGACATGGCCCAAGCACTTGGCAGATGTCAGGTAGCTTTTTGTTGTTTAACTGGTAACTACGGTTTCATCTTGCACTGATGTGTCATTTATCAACCTCCATATTTTACCCTGTGTCCAGTCTTTGCCACTCTGCCACGCGTACACTCAGCCTCTTTTGGAACTGTACACCAAATACTCTGGGTGATAGAATGCCATCATCAATACTGCTGAGCTCTATCTGACTAGCCCTCCTCATTAATATTATAAAATAAGTCATTACAAATGAGAGATTTTACTGAAAGGAATGGGCACATTAAAACAACAAGGATAGGTTGAAAATATTGTTGAAATTTTTTGAATAATTTGAAAATATTGTTGATGAATCATTACAAATGATTTATAATCATTACAAATGATTATAAATTAGCAAATCAAAAACTCATCAGACAGGGCCCTGCCTCTAAAGGTCAAGGATTTATGAACATGAGATGCTGCTTTTACACATGCAAATGAACCATTTTCATGTAATAAATAGCAAGTACAATCAGTATAAGTGCAGAGAATCAAAAATATAAACTCCTAACAGGTCAACTGCAGGGAATACACTCTTGAGCATAATGCAAATAGACAAAAAATAGTGAAAGGCATAATATAATTGCTTCTTCTTCATAAGTAAGTCTTCTATATAACTGAAATTATTTTTTTCAGGGCTGAGGACCAAAATCAGGGCCTTACGCATTCTAGGCAAGCACTCTGTCATTGAGCTAAATCCCCAACCCCAATATAAAACTGAATTTTGATTCCTTAAATATCCACACATCCAATTCATTGGTGATCTCTTAAAAGCATATTCTTTCTTGCCTCATTAAGTAGAATTTCCCACCTATCTCAGCTCTACCTGACCTCTACTTAGAAATAACAAGATGGTCATGTGAGTTATGAAGATGTGCAGGGCCAACCTTTTGTGTGGGATTTGTTCTTTCTTTACCCACCTCATGGATGTGCTTCTCTGAGAGTGTTCTTCCTCTGCTGTTTTGCATGTCATCTCATGTAATACAAGGCTAAACTTGAGATTTCATTGATAGCTCAAATTTTAAAACTAGGTAAATTTAAAGAGGAGGTTCAAAGAAGAGGGAAGAAGACTTTAAAGAAGGGGATCTCGTAACTAAGATGGTCTCACGTTGGGCAAATAGTAACCCTGGGAAAAAACCCACATACAAACATGTGTTTTCACAGATAATCACAGAGTGTATTGCATCTGTGACCCAGAAAGGCATGAGCAGACCCTTGCCTTGGATACAGAAAGGTGGCTCTAGTAAGAGTTGGACTGGAAGATACACAGGATGGTATGCATCTGCTTTATTTACTACTTAGAGGAAGTGTCCACACCACTCACCCAACCCTAGTCTTCTCTGTTGTTCCTAATTGTCTTCTACTGCAGGATGCCAAGCTGATTCAGACTCTAACTTTACTTCAGGCTTGCAGTGATGGCTGCCTGACTGCTCCATGCCTTTAACATAAATCTTGCCTGTGTCTATGACCAGTCCTGACATTTGGCCATCTGTAGTTGTCAGGGTCTCCCAGAAGCAGACTCAGAGCAAGGGTTTAAGTAAAAGTGATTTATTAAGAAGTATCCCCAGGAGAAAGTAGTAAAGGAGTGGGGAGATCATAATGAGGAAGGAAAAGAAATGAAGCATGTCTCATCTAATCCATATCCCACAGGGAACTTTGGAATATAAATCACTCCTCAGAGTTTGTCCCACCATCAGATGAAGGAGCTAAGTGTTAGTAATCCCATAGGAGCCAGCCTCTGGCTATCATGCCCTAGGTTTCAGAGATGGGGTGGAGTTACGAATTCCCAGGCATTTTCTGCCCTCTAAAGAAATAGGTGTTTTCAAAACTCCAGAATAACACTCTCAAGGTCACAAGTGACCACTATTAGTAACAGACCTGGATGAAGCTGGGAACAGCATTAACAGATATGACGGGATCTGGAAAAGCAGCAAGACTGTCCTGTCCATCGCTCTACATCAGCACTCTGTGAACATTTGTTCACTAAAATCATTGAGTGATAAATACAAAATGAGTGAATTTTGTTGAAGATAAATTATACAAAACAGGAGAAACAGGGCAGAGCTATTAGAGATAATACAGGACTAGTCTATAGCGAATGCTAGCATAAACAGGAAAGGGGCAGAGTAATAGTGTTATCTGAAGATGTAGTCAGGGATTTAAGGGAGATCCTTTTTAAGATAAAAGAAATAATGTTGTGTTGTTGGCTTGTCAAACAAGGCAATGAAAAGGTGGAAATTACATTTCCAGAAGAAAAGGAAAGAATTATGAGAACAATCTTCCAAAATGATGAATATTCACTGAGACCCCATGATACGACAGATGTGGCACCACATATTGTATATACAAATATTCTTGACTTCTTGACTTCCCAAATTATCTCCCCTGCATTAAATGATTACTGTACATCCCAATTCCCTGGTGAGAAAACTGAGATTCCAAAAGGATACATTACCAAAGAACTCAAAGCTAGTAGGCATAAGAGGTAACTACTAAGTTGTCTTTGACTCAGAAACTTCTTCTTTCCTACCTAGACTTCAGCCCACCTAACTGCATGATGAACTCGATCTTCACAGACTAAGCCTACTATACTACTTAAGGCAGAACAGTATTCAATCTTATAAAATCAATAAATAACTTTCTTTAGGATATTTAGACAGCAGTTGAAATTCCAAGAACATCTCAACCCATCAGTAAATATGATGCGGATATAAAATACTTAAGCTGAAAAACTCTGAGCTACAGCATCCAGTGAAGATGCCAAAAGTATTAAAGTATTATTCCAAAAGAATTCTGGCATCTTTATTATTCCAGCCCTAGAGAATACCTTTCTTCCTTGGACCTAATGAAGATTTCATTTTTCCTTAGAGATATAGCAAGTTTTAAATATAAAAGTGCTATATGATATGAAAAGAGAGAAAAAGGTAGACATGCTGGGGTACCAGGTAGACTTACATTGAAATTTCCAATTATTCCTAAAAATACCATTGGAAAAAAAAACTCCATTTATAAAGTAAATATTTTCAACTACAGATTCCCAAATTGAAAGATTTTCACAAATGTAATCTAGAACATGATACTGAAAATTAAAATTTTAATATACTTTCATGTAGCTATCAGAATAATGCCTCCATCACAAAAGTGTCCACATTCTAATGCACCAAATCTCTAAATGTCTCCTCTGTGACAAAAGGGACTTTGCCAGTGTGATTAGGTTAAGAGCCATGAGCTAGGGAGATTAGTCTAGGTTATCTCAGTGTGCTCAGTAGAAAAATAAAGGCTCTTATGAGAGGGTCAGAGTGAGACCCTGGAAGAGACGTTGCTGTTGCTGCTTCTGCTTTGAACATGGAGTTAGGGACCAGCAGCTGAGGCATGCTTAGCTTCTAGAAGATGAATAGAAGAAAAAAAACCCCATAAAGTTTCAAAAAAAAAAAATGCATCTCTGCCAACTCTTCTATTTTATCCCAAGAAAATTCACTTTGGACTTATGACCTCTAAAACTGTAAAATATATACTTTTTTGCTGTTTTAAATAATAAAATTTGTAATATTTTGTTATAGCACTCAGAAGAAACTAAAACACTTGACATTGAACAAGAACACTACTAAAGACCTAAAGAAAAATATCAAGAGATGTGAAAGGCTATTTGAATTAAGGGCAGTTTTCTTGGCTCAAGCTTAAGAGAAACCTAAAATTAATACCAGAACCTAAGAAAGAGGTGATATCTTTGAATGCTCTTAAACAGAGTCTGAGATAAGGACACGGGTGTGCAGGCTACGTATGTAGGAGGCAGTGTCAAGAAATAGAATTGACAGGGAAAACACAAACACAAGGAAAGGAAGAGGAACCAAAAGAACGGAGCATCGTCAAGGTCACTGTTGAAAAGCATGGGACCCCCTGAGAACTCTTAAGAAACACACAACTTATTTCCTAGAATTAACCATCCAATACAGGCCCAGTGGGGCATTGATCCATTGCCTCCCATCCCCACTGGGTGAGGATTAATCCCCACCCCAAGATGAATGTAGGCTTTGGAGAAATCCTTTAAATGCACGGCAGAAATGCGTGTTGTACCTGCCACTAAGATTCTGGTCTTGCCGAAGACTGTCATCCATTGCTAATAGTCAAGCACACAGGATGCAGGGTCCCAAAGCAATTTGCTACAGTTAATATGTTATAAATATAATGAATTCTTGGAAACAGAAAATACTATAAAGCTACCAAAAGACAAAAAGGAAAAGGATAAACAAGTACTATACCAGAGAATTAGTAACAATTCACTGTATTCATAGGATATTAATGACAGAGCTAAAAAACTTCAATGCATGAAGTAAATAAAAATGAGAAGCCCTGTGTCTATCAGGTGGATACTTCTATGTTTGTGAAGCAATATAAATTGTACCTAATTCTCTGGGAGATAATTTTTCCTTGTACATTAAAAGAAATAAAAAGAAATGTTTGACTCTTATATCCAGTCCTAATCACTTAAGGAAGTTAATAACATATTTAATAATTAAACAGCTTAAAATAAGAGATTTCTTAAATAAATCTTAGTGTAAACAAAACTAGGATATTAACCATTTCCAGGAAGCAATTATTTTTAGACACAAAAATATATGCATGATGTGTAATTAAATGAAAAATCTAATATGCACATATTAGGCACCCATGGAGTGATTAAGTTTTCTATAAAATATTTAATATCTCAAATTATACATTTCAATTTTTTAGAATTATCTCTAAGATTTATTTTCCTTGTCAGCAATTTCTACAAATTGAATGAATTTCCTTTGCAATATGATATTTTAAGAGAGAAAGAGAGAGAGAGAAATTTTTATTTAGCTTTTCATGTGGCTTTCGTTGCTCCAAACTTTGTTGTGTTTGTGGTGCTGGGGTTTGAATTTGCGTACCTGTGTAACTTTCAAGCCACTGCTCCAGCCCCTTGTAATATGATTTAAAATCAGACTTATAAAAAACCCACACTGCAGCATTTGAAGTCTGTTTTGTAAAATGATTTTTATGATTGCTGGACAGTAAATTCTGGGGATAATATACTCTTCATTATCTCAAGAGATGTGTCCTAATAAACTGGAGAACAGCATCTAGACAATTAAATTCAGCTTTTAAAATGCAGCATCACATTATTCAAAAAAAGTAAGAGACTTTTTCAGAGCCTTAATGACTCTATAGTACTTTAAAATTGTTTTCTGAAATTAGCAAAATACACTATGCCCAGAACAAACCATATTACATTTTTGCTCTAGTAGCATTTGACACATGTGTTCATGATCAGGAAACTCCAGCAGTGACACCTTACAACATACAGTAGCATGAAATCAGATCTGTACAGTTTATCTAGGTTTTCCCAACATATACAAAGAAATGTAGATTGAAATGTAGTTGGTGTGCGGTTATATGGTAGTCTTCTCATGTCAGCATACAAAGCAAGCCATCCTTTCCATAAATTGATTCAAATCCATACAATAATCCAATTCTCTATGTCTTTCAATGCACATTTCTATTGTAGTCTTTAGGAATTCTTTAACAAATCATTTTAGTTTTAACACATACAACTACAGATATCCCATACTGATGGGTGCTGATTAGATAAAATTAAGAGCAATGATAAATGCCACTTTAGCCTTCAGATTTCTGTTTCGACATGCTCTTTGTTTTACCTGAACTTTATAACAACTTATCCTTCAATGTTCAGAAGGTTTATTTGAAAGGTCAACTGTAATACTGACAAACAAAGTAAGTCCTGCAAGCCATTGAGTTAAAGGAATTTTTAATTTGCTGCTACATTACCAATGCTGGTTGGGTTTTTTCAGTCCCTGGGTGCTTTAGTCTTTTCAGATACTATTAATATGGCCAGGCTTGCACGCTGCCACCCAGCACGTGAAGAAGGCAGTGCTGGTCCAGCCTGGCACAGTCTGAACACCTCTTCTGTCAGAAGCTGCAGCTCTATCATCTTAACATCTTCAGGACTCTCCTTTGACTCTTTTTGCCAATCTCCTCAAAGTTTCTCATTGATGATTTCCAGAAAGCCTAAATGAATGGTATTTTTCCAGGCAGAAAATGTCTCCAACATATTTACTTTCTATCCCTTAAAGGAGAAAAAACAACCCTCATTTTCTGATGATAAATCCGCCTATTCCACCCTTAATTAAATTGCTTTGGTCTGGTGCTTATGTCTGGGCCCTTTCTCCTGATACTACTGTATTTGTATGGAGACTGGTTATCACATGCCAGCTCTTCTTTCTAGACCACTGATACCTGTTCATTTAACGTTTCCAAAAAGGAGAGTGGCAGCCTCTAGCTAATCTGTACTCTTGTTAAATATTCCTTGGGCACAGAATGCTTTGTGGCACACTCCTACATATAACACTCCCGGAAAGATGTGCTCTTCTTCTCTTCTTCCTTGTTGCCTAGGGAATAAGAGATTAAGAGGGCAGCTCTGGACTAGCACTGCCTAACTCCAAATCCTGATTCTGTGACTTACAAGCAGTGTTACCTTGGAAAAGCTGCTTATGTATTAAACATGAAAATGTTTTAATCAACTTTGTTGCTGTGACTAAAATACCCTACAAGAACAATTTTAGGAGGAAAAGTTTATTTGGGGGATCATGGTTTCAGAGATCTCAGTTCATAGACTGCCAACTCCATTCCTAGGGTCTCAAGGTGAACATCATGGCAGAAGAGTGTGGTGGAGGGAAGCAGCTCAAGACATCACACCAGGAAGGAGAGAGAGAAAGAGAGAGAGAGAGTGCTACACTAAGCTCAGGTCATCAAATATATGACCCAAAGGCACACTCCCAATGACTCACCTCCTCCAGCTATACCCTACCTCCCTACAGTCACCACTCAGCTAATCCCTATCAGGGGTTTACTTCCACAGTTGGGTTAAGGCTTTCATAACCCAGTTGCATTGTCTCGCACATAAGCTTGTGGGGGATACTTAATATCTAAACCTTGGCAGGACCTAATATTTGTTTAATAGGGATTCAATGAGATAATACACGTACATTAGGCAGTTGCACATTCAATAAGCATTGACAGTTATTACCATTAATAACTCCAAACCATCTTTTACAGCCTGACTCATATTGTACCTACTGAATGTACAGTACTCAAGCTAAGTATGTATAATAAAGGCTTAGAGAATCTGCTTAAAAGATGTACTTGATGTGTCCCAAGAGCTGGCATTCTCAACAACACTCCAAAGGTTCTTGTACTGGTAGCCTACATGTCCCCCTTTGAGAATCACTGTTCTACCAATGTCATCTCTAATTGCCACTTGTTCACAAATCAGCTTTGTTGTTATGAATTCAAATAACAGTTATTACTTGGATTTATCTATGTTCCATATTTATTTTATCATCAATCACAATTTCAAGTTATTCAAAGTCAGAAATTATATTTTCATCAGCTTGGTATCTTCTAAAGTGTTGAATATGGAGCTTTTTTTACATCAACAGAGGATATAAATTAGTTCTTTCAGGGATTTATCATTGAATCATCTGGCTTCAAAAGCACAAACCTAGGCCTTCTTCTAACTGAATTCAATTTTAAACACTCAACAGCAAACCTGCTTTGCAACCTGGTCTCAAGACATTACTCGAGATAATCTAAAACTTCAGTTACTCAACATGCTACATTTCATTAAAAAGTCTGGAGCTAAATCCTGGATTCCATGGAGCTCTAAATAGTTTCCAAGTGATATATTAAGACCCTGCAATGTTATGTATCATTCTCAAAATTGTTTGGATAAGATTGGATATACTTAGAAGCAATAGTTTCTTGACTATGATCTTGTATAGTCATCATTACAATAGCCAAAATATCATATTCCACTGTATTATGTTGAATTAATAACATAAAGTCATTGAATTTGTCTGGGGGGTATTGGGGATTTAACCAAGGAGTGCTTTACCACTGAGCCACATTCCCAGCCTTTGTTATTTTCTTATTTTGAGGCAGAGTCTTAAGTTCCTGAGGGTCTTGCTAAGCTGCTGAAGCTGGCCTCAGACTTGCAATCCTGCTCTGCTATCTCAGCCTCCCAAGTTACTAGGATTACAGACATTTGTCACCGTGCCAGGCTGAAGTCATTGATTCTGAATAATGCAAAAAATAAAATATCTTTAAATGCCTCTAAATCTATTTGCAAGCGCTAGCCAGATGACCAGCTTCAGACTAGCTCAGTGGTAACACAATAGACTCACCAGGGTAGCTTTTAAGAATCCTGAATCAGTACTAGAACAGTGGCTCAGCAGTTGTGGCGTTTGTCTGGCATGCACAAGTATGTGAGTTCAAGCCCCAGCAACACATACACAACGAAGTGTCCGAGGAATGGAAGCCTCATGAAAAACTGAATAAAAATTGCTTCTCTCTTTCTCTCTCTCTCTCTCTCTCATCATCCCTTCTTTCTTGAAAAAAAAGAAAAAAGAAAAATCCTGAATCACAGACTAGATCCTAGACCAATGAAACAGAAATTTCCCAGGGTGCATGACTGCGACATAAATATCCATAAATCTTCTTCAGTGATTGTTATGTGTGAGATCAAGAACCACTGGACTAGGGGCTGGAGCGGTGGCTCAGCGTTTTCGGCGCTTGCCTGGCAAGCATGAGGACCCGGGTTCAAACCCCAGCACCACATACACAACTAAGTGTTGGAGCAACTAAGGCCATGTGAAAAACTCAATAAAGTTGTTTCTCTCTTTCTCTGTCTCTCTCACTGTCCCTCTCTCTTTAAAAAAAAAAAAAAAGAACCACTGGACTAGCTTCATGAGAATCTAAGTTGGTAAGTAAAGATCTTGGTAAGCATAGGTACTCAAGTCTGAAATCTAAATATACATTAAAAGTAAGGATATTCTACAGGCTTCAAAGTGATTTTAATCTATACTGAGCTATTAATTTTTTTTCAGCTGAGGATTAGGGACAAAGAGAAACCTTTCCAAATTTCACCACTGGTGGGAAAACATGCCAAGCGATACTCTTTCCTCTTGCTTTTTACCACTACATGTGGTATAAATAACCTATGCTGTCCTATCCTAACAATAGATAAGGAGAAGGAAGAAAATACGTACCCTGCAGCATTGAGGTAGGGGAAGAAGTGTTTTGAAGAATCCAAAGAGAATAAATAAGTAAACTTCATAACACTGAACAAATTTCTTACCAAACTCTATTGAATAAATTCTAAAATCACTTAGAATTATGCCTAGCATAAAAAAGAGTTATATAAGTATTGATTACATAGAATAAGTGTGTGAAGAATGCCCCTGCCTGTATATGCATTTTGTAGAGAAGTACCTAGCAAGGCCATCTCTAGGATCTGCCTTACTCTAGTTAATGCCTTTAAACAATGCATCTGCCTAGCTTGAAACTCACATTCCAAGATTTATTCAGAGAAAACACCTTGAATTTGATCTCCAGCACTGTAAAAAAGGAAGGAAAAAGAGAAAAAGCAGCAGGAGGAAGAGAAGGAAAAAAGAAAAAGAAAGAAAGAAAATAAGTAAGCTAGCTCATTTGCTTAAAAATGTATATAACTGGCATCATAATCCGAAGCAAGGGTTGGCAAACTGTCGCCCAGGACACAAATTTAGTCCAACCTCTCTATTTATAAACAGATTCATTGGAATACAGCCAGATTTATTCATCTACATGTTATTTATGGCTACTTTTACACTATGACAGCAAAGGTGAGTGGTTAAACAGAATTCATTTAACTAAAATATTCTCCATCTGGCCCTTTACAGAAAAAGTTCACTGGCCTGTGATCTAAATAATTCCATTTGATAAAAGAAATTCCACTACACAAGCAATATAACAAGGACAAAAGTGTTTATTGAACCTTATTTTTTCTATCCATCCTATAATTTCCCACCTTATTCTAAGATGTATGCTTGTAAAGTCAGGTATACAATGAGGATAATTTAAAAAACTCTAACACAAGAGCAAGTTGTATGATCATCCCTTCATATCCATGGATTCTGAATCGGAGGATTCAAACAACCATCAGTTAAAAATATATGAAAAAGTTGTATCTGTACTGAATATATTTAGACAATTTCTTGCCATTGTTTCCTTATCAAAATAGAATAATTATTTATATGGCATGTACATTATAGTACTTAAAGAAACCTAGAGATGATTTAATGTATACAAGAGGCTATTCATAGTTTAAGTATATAAGGCTTGATCATTTGTGGATTTTGATATCCTCAGGGAATCCCAGAACGAACTCCCTTCTGAGACCAAGGGATAATTCAAATGGCAAAAAACATAGAAACCTACATTTCTTAGGAATGCAGAAGCAATCTACGACATATTCAAAGGTAATAATTTTATAGTCACTAAAAACATTATTTCCTTAAGGTTAAAATAGCATAAGAATATCCTTATGTTACAGTGTTGAATAAAAATTCAGAATTCAAAATTACACAAAGTATGATCACAACTGTGCAAAACAAACAAACTACACATTTTCACAGGAAATCTCCAAAGAAAACACATTCAAATGTGTTGACTTTGAGTGATAGACGCTTGACTTTTTCCTCTATTTTTATATAGTAAACTCTCTAAAATAAGCAGGAATTACTTTTATAATAACATAAACGTCATTTTTAAAATATGGAATATGAATTCTGTTTCTATCTAAGTATGAGACTGACAAATTCCAGCACATATGTGCCAGGCATGATACACAAATATTTAGAAGTCTCACAAACAAAAATGGCACTACTACTAATGTGTTATATATGTATGACTTTTTGATGTTTACAAAGGTTTTGCAGATATATTATCTCACTGCTTTAAAACAAAGATTAAAACCCTGCAATTTTACAAAGCAAGAATACTAACAGACTTTCTAGCAAGATGAACATTTTCAAAAATTGGTCACACTTACCCTAGTGGTTCTAACTTATTTCTCCCCCACAATATTGTATACAATCACATGTTTAGTTAATGAAGTTACTATTCTCTTTCATGAAATCCTGGGGATTCACAATAAAATGTGGATGGTATTTGGATTCTGTGAAGTTCTATTTTCTCATAGGTTATCATAATGCAAGCTATGAGCTTTAAAATATTTACGCAATGGCTTCTCCTACCACAGTATAATCCTTCAAAGATCCAGTACCAGTAGGAATCATAGCTAAGGCAAATTGAGCATATTAAAATAATCAGCCTTAAACATCTGAACTGGTTTCCTGTCGTCCAATGAGACTTAATGGGCCAATCATGTTTCAGAGTTGCCAACAAGGATCAGTACAGTAATCTACAAATTCCTGAGCACTTAGTAGGGCAGGCAATGCTTTATCTTAAAAAGTTGAGCTTTTGTTGTTTTTAATTTTCTAAAACTTTATTTTTCAGTTTTATTGAGGTATAATTGTCAAAACATGTTGTAAATATCCAAAATATATCTATAATATGACGGTTTGCCATATATATATATATATATATATATATATATATATATATATATATTGCAAAATGACACTAAAATCAAATGAATTAGTGCATCTATCTCCACATTTAAATGCTGCTTCTGTGTGTGTGTGTGTGTGTGTGTGTGTATGCATCCATGCAACACATCCCTGTGTGTTAAGGCCCGTGTGTCAAGGACTCTTAGAAGATTTCAAGTAAACTTTACTGTGGATATCAAAATACAACATAGTGACAATAGTTGAAACGTTTTTTAAGAGATGAATTTTATCCTTTCAGACACTAATTTTTCCTTCCAGGTCCCTTTCTCATCTCCTCTCTGTCCCCCGAGGCCCCACTCCCTACTAACCTGCTGCCCCTGCTATGCTCAATGGGCCTTGCTCTCAGCGGCTAACAGAATTCCTTGCTAATATATTAGCTGGAAAGAGATTCCTGTTATTCATGAAAAGGATTTTTATTTTAATAGGTTGTTACTGAAAGGCATAAAAACCATATTTCTGAGTATTAATCTACTCTTACTTTCCATCTTCCAGTGCAAACCTTATCTTCACCTCTATCCGGTAAACTCTTTCCAGTCTCACCTCCTTCATTCTCACAACTAAGACCGCAAACAGTTCCTCAGGCAATTTATTCTTCAATTAACCTCCATACCTTTGATTCCTCCATTTCTTCCTCAAGGTGTCTTTGTTACCTTTAGCTAACAAAATACAAGGTAGCATGATATTCAAGACTTTCCAGCAAGCTAAAGCTCAATTCAACCTTTTGATGGAACCTCTCCTCCCCAGGGCCCTTGATTTACATCTACACACACAACCATTTGCCATTTAAAAAAAAATGCCTGCCTTCTGCCACACCTGAGGATCTTTTGCCCAGATGGTGTCCTCTATGTGAATTTTCTTCCATTCATCCAATGCCTAGTAAACATTACATATTTCTCTGAGAAGTCTTCCAATCTCCCACTGGCAAAATGAGCTGATTCCTCCTCTGCACTCACGTTATACTCAGCACCTAATTTTGTCACCTAGCTCACTGCATTCTGTTGTAATTAAATAACCCTCATTGAGTTTGAGCTGCTCAATGCCGTGTTGCCTTTCTCACCCATGTTTTGTGCCCATTCCCATTCTTACTACCTCCAAGCTTCTAGCAAAGTGTCTGGTTCAGACAATAACCAAAATCATTATTAAATTACAGTGGAAAGAAAGAATGAATGAATGAATGATGGATAACAGCATTTCAGTTATTCTAAGAGACAATATGGGAGAATATTTCTAGTCAGATCACTGGACCCTGGTGGGACATTACTTCTCATCAGTTGGCTTCTCTTGAATCATACCCACTACAAGAGAAGTTAGTTGCACCCTAAATATTCTCTTCCCTGTTTAAATTAAAATCAAGCAAGCAAGCATTTCCAATAACCAACTGTAAAATTCAAGTTAAATGCTGTAATTAAACCAACATTACAACCAAATTAATTAGGACCATGCAGAATACTTATTGGAATGTAGTTAATCAGGTATTATGACCTGGTCATGTAGAGAAAAACAGAGCACATAGTCAAAAAATTGCAATTTATCATGTCTATCCTCATCAAATCTATATGAGAAAGATATAAATGTAATTTTAAATTATAAATAAATTTATGAATAATTATGGAATTAATGAATTAAATTCTGGCATTTTTATGTAATAAGAGTGGGAAATTTTCTTTCACCTCTGAATACCCTTAAATACTATTCTTGAAGAGGAGAAAAACAGTACTTTCCTTCCCATTACTTAGCCAATTATAACTATAGCTGCATTCAAAATTAGTTCTTGTGGACTGGAGTGGTAGCTCAGTGGTTGGAGCACTTGCCTGGCATGCACAAGGACCCATGTTAAAATCCCAGCACCACATACACAACTAAGAGTAGGAGAAACAAAAGCCAGATGAAAAAATAAATAAAATTAATTCTCTGATTCTCTTTCTCTCTCACTCTCTCCCTCTTTACAAAAAAAAAGAATAAAGAATAAAACTATTAGAGCTTAGTCAAAATTAGTTCTTGAAGAAAAATGTATATAAATGTACACATAATATATGCATACAAATAAATATAAATGTATTTATATATATTTGTGTGTATATATATATACATATATATACACATATATGTATGTGTGTATGTGTGTGTGTATATATATATATACACATATATATATGTATAGAGAGAGAGAAAGTGAGAGAGGCAGGGCTTGGGGACAGGGAGAAAGATCTCAGTGTCTGACTTCAACTGTAAAAGAGGTGTTTTGGAGTACCAGATAAGGCAAGAATTTACCCTGGGATGCCTGCTTAACAAATACCTGTCTCCTTAATTTGTGCTGAGCTAATTAGCCCATTTTCAAAATA
>PVKS010026157.1:0-28992 GCA_004027875.1 Aplodontia rufa | reverse complement strand
TGAAAATGGCCATCATGAAATAGAAAATAAATTTAATTAGAAGAGAGAGATTATAAAAATGTGTGCATCTTGTATGTCTTTCCTTTAAAAATGTGTTGTCTTTCATTGAGAAAATATTTAAGTCCCCAAAAGCAATCCTTATAAAAAACACCCAGAACCATTCAAGTCAGATACATATGTGACTAATCATATCTTTGATATATCTCTCTGCCTAATCATTAAGTTTAGATGCCATATAAGAATTTGTAATCCATCATAAATTATTTCACAGAAATAATTTAAGAAGGCTGCTGACTAATGTGAAACATTCTAGTTTCCACCAGCAGTTGGCTGCCAAGCCTTGCAGGGGAAAAAAAAAGTCCCAGATACAAGGTCACATAAATTCTAGTGAATATAAATCTTTAGTGATTAAGTGGTGGTTAGAGATTATTGCATTTAAAAGATAGAGAACAAACATATTAAGCACCATGAAGTCTTTCCAGTTTCCATTCTACATATTAGGAAACTGGATCCTACAAAAATCCCCTCAAAACCTTTTAATTTCTTTGTTTAATATCCTAGTCTCGGTGTCTAAAATTAAAAATGATACAGTAATATAGTTTATTGAACATAGAAAATAGAGAGGAAATCATTTTTAGATTATAAGAGACTGCCTAAACTCTAATGTAAATTAGAAAATTAACTTTTAAACTAAGACTTTTTTCAAATGTTCTTCTCAGAGAAAAGTTAGAACGATTCCCAGTCATAATAATTATCCAAATAATAGTTATGAAGGAGTCCCCCTCCTTTTCAAAGTCTTAGGTTTTGTGCAAAGCTGGAAACATTTGAGTGGAAATAATGTTCAGATTATAAAAAGTAGCAGCACATGAGTGAAATCAGGCAGAATTGTCCTGACAGGGGTCAGAAACCAGAGATGGTGACATGCAGCCTCTCAAACAGCAGCACTATTCAGGTAGGAATACAAAATTTTAAAAATTTTTTTCAATTTAAAGGATTTCTTTAAAGTACAGGGAGAAATAATAAGACTGATAGAGAAAATTAATTCCCTTTTCCAATCTCCTTCCTTCCCTTCAGGATGTGTCTCCAAAGAAAGACAAATTACATCAAAGTAGGTTAGGGGCCTCTCTGAACATAGTCTTTTAAGCACATTCTAGAGGCCTATTAGACATCATGTAAACTGTAGACAGCAGTGTTTCTACCACCCCAATACTGAACATCTGCACACCAGCTTCTTGGGAGCAGAATGGAGACATGTGCATTTTAACATATTCCAAGAATACAATCTCAGGGGAAAATCTACCTTTCACCATATATGGATATTGTGCAATTCTATCCAAGAACTTGATGCAGATATTTATGCAATATTGCCATTCCTCACCCCTACTTCCAGGCTGGCAGAGGTTTAAGGAAGTGCTCTGGGGGAGGTCGTGACAACGTCGGTATTCTAAAATGGGAACGGTGCTGATAGAAAAAGCTAACGTGGTTTTTGAGCATGGATTAGACCATGAGCATGTGGGGCATGTCAGAGCATTTTTTAAATCAACCTTTCTAAAAATATCAATGGATAGAATCACTTGAAGTTATTGTATATACTAAACATTCACGTGGTGCTTTGGGTTTGTTTGGTGAGCTGTGATCCTGATTCATCTCTTTGGGGAATATATCAGCATCCACTCCGATTCTAGTAACAGAAAAGAAGATCTGTAGTATAAAGTGAATACTCGATGGTATTTTATATGTGACTTTAAGTGTCTTTGGGAAATTGCCCAATGTGGATAAAAAAAAAAATCTTACTGGACTGGAGCGGTGGCTCAGGAGTTTCGGCACTTGCCTGGCAAGCACAAGGACCCGGGTTGAAACCCCAGCACCACATACACAACTAAGTGTTCGAGCGGCTAAGGCCATGTGAAAAACTAAATAAAGTTGTTTCTCTCTTTCTCTGTCTTTCTCACTGTCCCTCTCTCTTTAAAAAAAAAAACTTACTGATTATCAAGGAAGGGAAATACAACTAATGAATAAATAGAATTGCAATAATGGAACTCCAAAGGATATACAGTATTAAAATTACACTTAAATTTTTTTCAGGAGTAGGATTTGCATAATTAAACAGGTGTAAAATCAGCTTATCAAGTGTAGTGGCCATTCAAAGAACATACGTATGGGGGCTGGAGGGGTGCCTCAGTGGTTCTGGCGCTTGCCTGGCATGCGTAAGGACGTGGATTCAAACCCAAGCATCACATACACAACAAAGTCTTGGAACAATGAAGGCCATATGAAAAACTAAATAAAATTGATTCTCTTCCTCTCTCTCTCTCTCTCTCTCTCTCTCTGTCCCTCTCTCTTTAAAAAACAAAGAGCATACATATAGCATGTAGTCAAATAAGAAACTGAGATGTGTTATTAAAAAATTCTAATGGCTTGTGGAGGGCAGTCAGATGACCTTGATTCTGATTCGCCTCTATTCTTACTAGCTCTCTGACTGGTACTGTCTCCTCATCGGAAAGAAACGGAGAAGAGACTATCTGTCCGGCTACCTCATAGTTATTATGACAATAAAATAACAGAACAAATATAAAACTGATTTTTAAAAACTGTTAAAACTATAGAAAGCACAAAATACCATCACCATCACATTCCCAACCATCTTGAAGTAACAGGGTATTATTTTCATCTCAGTGCTAATGTAGGGCTTCCACTCAAGCTTTCTGGAAGGAATTTTTTTTTAATTTTATTTTTGAACAACCTTACAAGATTTTAACAAAATAATATAAAATGTGTATAAAATGTGTAAATATTCTGGATATTGCAATTATCCCCAGGAGTGCCCCCCCCCAATTACCCTCCCTTATCCCTCCCTTCCCTTCCCCTTTATAACTCTAAAAAAAGGTATTAGATTGTAAAGCATTACATCTTATCTGGATTTAACTCATGTTACTAGACCAACTTTCTCATTGTCCAGGGTCTAGTCCCCACCTCTACCTATGAGTGGAGACAATCGACCCTTAGATCTCTGGGTTAAGCTGATTTTACTCATCATGATCTCTTCTGGAAGGAATCTTCTGGGCATAGAGGAAGGGCCATCACCCCTCTCTTCATATCACCCACTGCTCCCATACTATGTGTCCAGAATGTTCTTCCCCAAAGATCAGCACAGTCAGGCTCACAGAGCAGACATTACTTTATGAATTGCCTCTGCTTGAGGGCCTCCAACACAAGTCAATAACAAAGACTCTATACCTCCAGAAGCTGAATACAACTTTGGAGACCAGAGGAGTTTGGAATCTCCAATGCTGCAAGGCCTACTCTCTCTCAGGGCAATCCTAGTGCTTCATTTGCATTTCTACTCAGCTCATTCCTTTATGCAACATGTTATATTTCAAACATATTCAGTAAATTGTTACCTAGGAATGGTTGCAGCCCCAGAGGAGAAAAAGGCCCCAAAATGTTAATTATCTGAAGCACAAAGCTTAACATTCTGGACTCCAAGATAGTATTTAAGCCTACTTAGATTTTTTTTTAAATTTTTTGGTAAATTCTTTGAGGCTAATGCAACTTCTGAATATGACTAATAATCTCTAATTATTTGTGGAAATGGTAGTTGTGAGACCAGAATAAATCCATAATCCCCAAATCTCATTTTAGCCAACAGTGCAGCTCTTTTCTCAGCCCTAGAGCATCAACTACTAAGAAACTCAAAGCGGACTTGAGTTCTGAGTTTCTCCTGCCCACCCTCTGGTGGAGATGTTAATGAATCACCAAACTTCCAAAGGGGAGGGGAGAAAGTCAGCAGAGAGGAAAGTGGAAAATTGGTGGCCTGGGCCACTGCCCAGATAGAAAAGCAGACACTCAGTAATGGGAAGACCAGAATCCTGGCACAAAGGAGCAAACCACATGCCCAAGTGTTAGGAGCCCTGGGCAAGGGTTCCCAGAAGCAGCAACACTGTCCCTTTTTTCTGTGTTGGTACATTTAGATCATTGCTTTCTGCCCAGTTGGACCAGCTTCCTTCATGAAAGGGATACAGCAGAGCTACACCCTGGAGCCTCCTCTCCCATGTCCCTGAACCAGACAGGACCAGGCCTGAGACTGGTCCACCTGCTTGCTTCCATTTAGAGACAAAGTACTAGCAGGATATGGAAAGGAAGAAGATAAGGACTTTGCTTTCAGAATTACACTGTAGATCCCACTGGCCTAAATGTTGTCCTCCCTTAGTTAGGGCTTTTTATTTTTTCTGCCCTGATGCTTTATTAACATCAGAACTGGAGGGTCACAATCCTTTTGAGCCTAGGTCTAGTTTGAAGGAATATAAAATTTTACACTGTAAGGTTCTTTGAAATTTCAAAATAAATATCCTCAGTGAAACAAATAAATACAAGTAAGTTTAGATCAAAGTTGTTGGGGATATTTTTTGTTTAAAAGACTGGAGATTATTTTATTAATTCAATGTCCACTCTTGGTAACAACACACAAAGATGCTACTGATTTGAGCCCTTTCGACTGGAACCTTTGGCTAGCTCTGGTTCAAATATGTCAAAATTACATTTGTGACCTGGGAAAAGAGAAATACAGAGGATTTGGTGGAGAGAAGAGAACTGGGTGAACCATAATTTCAGGGACAATGACAGAAAAGTGTAGAAGTCAACACTAAGAGATGAAACTTCTGGCAGTGGAGAAAACTTAAAAGGGAAGGTGTCCCTCTATGTATGAAAAGCTGTCTTATGAACTGGAACTTTCTGAACTACTGAAACCAGGATCAGCAAAATTCATTTGTTTCCAGCCATGTCCTTTAGGCTCGCAGCACCTCCAGGTGATAAGTGCGGGTGACAGCGGATCTCCACCTGCTGCGAGAAGGGGAGGCAGAGCCAAGCTCTACCTCCGAGAGTTGGAGTGATCACCCTCTTCGCCCTGAGTCCCCTGAGCTCCCTGGCGGCCACTTCCAGGGATCCAATCCGTAGTCACTGCAGCGGGCAGCAGAGCCAGGGAGCCCGCGCCGCGCGCCGGGCTGTTCCCGGGCTGGAGTGGAGGATAGCGCCCGCCTTTTCCCTGTCTCCCCTCGGGCTCTCAGCCCACCAGGGGCCCCCGCAAGTTACCTTCGTCGCTGCCTGCGCGGTCTGGAGGCCCCGAGCGCCCTTCCCGCGCCACCCGCAGCTCGGCTAGCGAACGGCCTAGGTCCCCCGTTCTGCCCCCCTGCGGCCATCCGGAGAACAAGGCGCGGCCGCTCAGCGGTCCTGGTCACCGTCGGCGCCGCCGATCGGTGGTGGGCACCTGGGTGGCGCACGGGGGGCGCCGCGACTAGGCAGAGCCTGAAGCTGAGCTCGGAGGGGGTCGGTGCTGACTCTGCGCAACTGAGACCCCTGGGATCTTCAAGAAGAGTCGCACAATTCCCCACAGCCTCTCCCAACGCCGGCCTATCTAAGGTCGTTTACCCAGAATAGGGAGGACACCGAGGGGAACCCCCTCCCCAGCGTCCGGTGGACCCCTTGTTGACACTGTGATTGCTACGGAAGGAGGGCAGTGGATCTGCAGGCCTTGGCAGGCGATGCGGGCCGGCGCAGCTGGGATTTCAGGTTGCAAAAGTAAGTAGTTGACCTAGCCGCCACCTTTGCAGATCCAGGCTTAGGTGTTTATTTCACTTTTAGTTCGCCCTTTCGCTGCCGGTACTAGCCTAGAGGGAGTTACAAATGACTTCCACATCCTGGTCGTCTTGTGGGTGCGTGGCCTTTCTTTAGCCAACCCAGACGGTCAGATTTCAACGGCCAGAAAATGTGTTTCCTATCCAACATTTCTCACACAAGGACAAAATATAATGCGTCTAAAATGATGAGCTTCCTGTCTCGCTCCCCTCTCCCAACCTGGTTCCCCACTTAGGAATAAGGCTTTGAGGAGCAAGGATTAGAGAGAAACCTATTTTCCTTTGGCTTTCCCAGATTTCTGCTGGTTCAGGTCCTATGTCAACTGAAAAATTATTCATGAGACTGAGCAGAGCTGATAACTTTTACTCCTTCACCCTAGAAATTCCAACTGGATTTAAATCATTCCCTGGTCACTGCAGAGGGTCTGTGTTTTATGGGAGTTTTCCAGTGGGCTTTGAAGTATTTGCTTTCCAAATCTGTTTCTCAGCTTCCAGCTCCTGAATAAATTACCCGCCCATTCTCTGCTGCCACTCCCTCCACCTCTTCAAGTGTGAACAGTGGAGATGTGTTTTGGAAGATATCTTGGTATGAGAGCTCCAGGACTTTTCTGCCAATGGCCAGTCCTGCAACACCCATTTACTACCTGGATAACTGAGATTTCAAATGTCTAATGGAATAAGCAGGAAACTCCTGTCTTTGAGTCTTATTTTGGTCACAGATTTATTCCTTGCTCCTAGAATTACTTACTAGTGTCACCATTTACTGTCATGGGTCTGGTTGCCTTCATGTAGAGAACACATCAAAATCCTCATTGCTGAAAACATCTCGGCACTTTTTGTTTTTTTAAGGATTGCCACTTGCCAGAGGTTTGTGTTCGTTAATGTCAGGTAGGTTTGTGTGGAATACTGTAGACTTCTACTTTTTTCATTCTTGGTATAAAGGTTATTAGGTGTAAAAGGAAAATGTTGAGCCAAGGGGCTTTTGCATTACCTGCCAAGTTTCATACCCAGCATTGTCCCGCCTTCTGTGCGATGGGGCATGATTAAGTTGTTCATTGTGAGGCCTAACAGGGAGATGCTTCTCTCTCTGTTCCCAATGCCTAAAATGCCACTACAATCACCCTTTCCCTGGTATGTGCATTGTGTTGAAGAGGTCATTAAAGAATCCTTGAGAGACTCTAGCCACTTCTGGGGTCATGATTTATCACATTTCCATGACTGAGCTCATCAGGAGCCTGAGTTGTGCAAGGATTTCAGCTGGGCCTTCCTAGGCCAGGACAAGGACCCTATTACCCTTTTCTTATTTAAAGTTTTACTAAAACAACACCACCCACAACAACAAAAAAGTAAAACAAACAAGAAATTAAGCATACAAAAGTGTAGACATCTGGCATGTTTACAAAGCACAGATTTCTTACCCTAAAGTAATTAAAGCCTGTCACAGGCTTGGCTGCTCCTGCCTCTGGCTGGCCCATGGCTTAGAATCCTGGTCCACCTCATCACTGCTGCCTCATTGCAGGAAGGAGGTCCCACCACTCTAATATCTGGTCTTCTTTTTAGGGGGGCTTCTGGCTTGGCTAGATTCCCATTTTTGTGTGTCCCCGCCTCCCATGGCCTCTGAGCTGAGCAGCAGTCTTCTGGGGAAGAAAAGCATTTCCCAATGTGGTCTCTAAGTTCCTCCTGAGCCTCTTGGCAGTCCCAGGCTCTCCCGCTGCAGCATGCAGAGAGGCTCACCTGTCACTCTACTCAGGCAGCCAGCCCAGCCAGCAGCCCTGGGCCCCATCCTCCTGGACGCCTGCCTACTCTGTGCTTACCCCTCCCCTTCCAATCTCCCTCCCCCACTAGCCTGTACCACTGAAAACCACCTGTTTTGTGTTTTGAAATCCTGGAAGCACCCCATCCTCCACCCTTGCAGACCTCCCACTGAGTTCCAGTTTCTGTCCAAACTCCAGATTTGAGTTCCTGACTCATTTGAAGAACATAAAAAAGTCACATACTCTGACTTGCTTGCATAGTCTTTTCTTCCCTGCTCAGGGTGCCCTTGGCCCCTCTCTCAGGAAGGAAAGACCTTGTAAAGTTCTAAGCCTGGCAGCCACCAGAGGGGTGATCCTCAGTCTTCTCAGAGATCAGAGTACCTGCAAAGTCACATCATCTCTGCAGGGCAACACAAGGCCCGTTAGTTCCCTCAAATGTGCTGGGAAGAATTATAAGCAAAAGCTATGACCCTGTTATTGTATGTACTGTGCAAGCACAACCACAAGTAAACAGATTCACACATCCTACATGCATGTAGGAAACTACCAAATTCCTTGATTGACGGTTTCTGAAGATATTGGTGGTGCTAATTGCTGTGGTTTATACATGAGGTGTCCCCCCAAAGCTCCCTTTAATGCAGGAATATTCAGAGGCAAGATGATTAGATTATGAGAGTTGTGACCATCTTAGTTTAAATGGGTGGTAACTATAGGCAGGTGGGGCATGGCTGGAGGAGGAGGGTCTCTGTGTCCTGGAAGGATACATCTACCCTGCAGGTCTCTACTCACTCCCACCCCGCCATCCCCCTGCTTTCTAACTTCCAAGAGCTGAGCAGCTTTCCACTGGACCCTTCCCCCCTGGATGGGCTGCCTCAACTTGAACCCAGAGCAGGAGAATCAGCCATCTATGGACTGAGACCTTGAAATCATAACCTTTTCCTTCTTTAAATTTTTCTTGTCAGGTATTTTGGTCACAGCAACGAAAAAGCTAACCCAAATACTAATTTTTTCAATATTTTTTTTAGCCTTCTGCCAGTATTTGCTTCTAGGCAAACGGAAGCAGTTGTCAAAGATTGGAAGGTTAAAAATTTAAAACTATATCACTAAGTGTGATATAGTACACAACGTAAAGACCTCCCCCAAAATGTCCTCTTCCTAATCTCAGGAACCAGTGAATATGCTTCCTTATGTGGCAGGAAGGCCTTTGCAGATGTGATTGAGCTAAGGATTTTGAAATGAGGAGATTAGCCTGGATTATGGTGGATGGACCCAGTGTAATCACAAGGGTATTTATGAGTGAATGAGGGAGGCAGGAGGGTTAAAGACAGAGAAAGACTTAAAGATGCCAAATTGCTGGCTTTGAAGATGTAGAGATCAGGGGCCAAGGAATGCATGAAGCTCCAGAAGCTAGAAAGTGGATTCTCCTCTAGAGTCTGCAGCAGGAGCACAGCCTTGCCCGCAGCTGGATTGTAATCTGTGGAGGCCCTTTTCAGTCTTCTGACCTGGAGAACTGTGAGATAATAAATTTGCATTATCTTAGATCACTGCATTTGTTGTCATTTATTATAACAATAGGCCATCAACACTTAGTTATGTGGCTTCAGGGAAAAAAATATCTTCTTTTGATCTGGTGGGAACAGTCTAGCACAAAATGAAGAAGAAAACGGTATTCTCATTGATCTTTTTAAAGAGCTATCCTTTGTCATTTACTCATCATACTAACTAAAACAGGACCTGTGCCAGTCACAGATGTACTAGCAAGGGAGAAATTGATATGCCCTTTTTATGGAGAAGGAAACAGCCTCAGAATTGTTAAGTAACTTCCCCAAAGCCACACACTCATAGCCGGTAGATGGAGAGAAAGGCTACGATCCGACTTCAGTGGATTCCAGAGCCCCTGCTCTCTCCTCCAACCTAGCTCTGTGCCCCTTCTCCAGAGCAGCTTACTTCAGCTGCACCCAGAACTGTCCAGGGGAGCGCCTGACCCACAGCCAGAGGATGGCCTTCTCGTGGGGATTGCTCCATGGTTGGTGGTGGCTAGCTCAGCCAAAGCCGTGGCTTGAAAAATTCCTTTGGTTGCAAATAAGGTTTGTGCTGCAAGTTCGGGGATGGGTGAATGGCATAACCAGAAATTCTTTGTTTGAAGTCTATATTTAGGTTCACTTAATGCATAGATGTTATAGCATCAAATGTCCATTTCAAAGACCAGGAGGGGGAGAATTCATGTTCCTCTGATCTGGCAGGAACTTCGCCCTGTGCCAGTTCCATATAAGCCTTGAAGCCACAGGGAGCTATCTGATACACCTTTGACCTGATTGAGTTCTGCTCAGTCCTGGCCTCTTCCCAGAAGTTCAGACACCTGTCAAAGGCCACCTCCACCCCCAGCTGATTAAACCACCCAGTATGCAGGTAGGGTCTGGGCAGCAAACCCTGCTTAGTCTCCCTAGGAGGTGGGTACATTTTCCAGGGTGAGTGTCGGCATGTGCCTGGGAGGCAGACCCAGTAATGCAGCAGCCCAGTGTGCATGGCTGGTAAGCACATTGGGCCTCACCCTAGGTGGAGAGAACTCCACAGGACTTTGACCAGGAGGATCCCCAGGATGTGAGGCTTTGAAGTGTTAAAATCTGGAAAGTCCAGGGCATTATTATAGGGAACTGCAAGGCTGAAGTCCACAGGAATAAGCTACCATTGTTGGATGGCAACACCCTGGCACCAAGAAGAGGTGTGTGTGTGAGAGCATCAGGGTATATGAGTGTGTATGTGTGCGTCTCTGTTGCACAAATATGTGTGTGTGAGGTGTGAGATAGTATTGATGGGTGCATGACTGTGTGTGAAAGAGTGTGCATGGGTGTGTGCATGTTGCACAATAAGTGTGTGTTGAATATATGAGAGTTGTATATTAGAAGGTGTGAGTGTGGGGCTGGAGCGGTGGCTCAGCGGCTACGGCGCTTGCCTGACATGCACGAGTACACGGGTTCAAACCCCAGCACCCATGTTCACAACCAAGTGTCAGAGCAACGGGACCCATATGAAAAACTCAATAAAAATTGATTCTCTCTGTTTTTCTCTCTCTCTGTGTCCTTCTCTCTTAAATTTTTTTTTTAATTAAAAAAAAGAATGCATGTGTGTGCACTTATATGACAGTAGTGTGTGTGTGTGTGTGTGTGAATGTGTGTTTGTGTGAGTGCAGGCATTCCGGGGACAGCAGGCCCTGCCAGCCCAGAATCACTCCACTGCCGTGATGACTAAGTATCTGTGCCACCCCGACAGTCCTGCCAGAGAGCAGCCCAGAGGAAAGTTCAACCTGCTGGCTCACTGAGCTCAGGGGTAGGAATAGTAAATTTATTTTGCTCTATGACGCTATCATTAGCTTCCCCTCTAGTGAGAAATGAAAGACAGTGTGCTTCTGACAGCTGTGGGAGCTGCCTTCCTGACGGGATAAATCTAGTCTCCACCGATACTGTTACACCTGTTTAAACAAGGAACAGAATAGGTATTTATTTGAAGTTCAAGAGGCCATATGAGCCATGGCCTGAATCTAGGCCTGGATATAATTATAAAGATACTTAATTCTTTGTTCTGAAAGATTTTGCAGCCCACGATTCCCTCAAAGGCCTGGGCAGTTTACTTAAACTCCCAGAATGTGTCCCTCCCAGGATGAGTAGAGACAGGGGTGAGACTGCCTCTCCGTGTGTAGGTTGTGAGACCTGTGACCACAGAAGAGCCCCTGGGGAGCGACTCCCAGAGCTTGCTGAGCGTCAGAACCACCGAGGAGACTTGATAAGGATGCAGAGCGCCGGGCCGCAGGCTGCTCGGAGCAATGGCCACTCCTTCACAGTAGGAATGCAGCCCGGGAATCTGTATTTTACTAAGCTACCCAGGTGATTCTAATGATTATTCAGGTTTTGACCTGAGACCTGGGGGTGTGGCATTTCAGGGACTAGGTGAGGGACCGTAATGTAATGATTACCATTTACTGAGCACTCACGTGCAGCTAACTGTTATTTTTCCCAGTTGCAAAAGAGGAAGCTGGGCTCCTTCATTGGAGCCATAAATGGGAGCACCGCAGAACACGAGTTCACCATGTTTCTGTGGTCACAGATCTGTTTGATATTCTAACAAAATCTATAATCCCTCTGACCATAAAACCACACATGTATGGAAGATTTTGCATCATTGCAAAGGATTCATGTAGCCTCCTGAATCCCAACTAGGGACCCTGATTTAGAATGGCCATCCTTGGGCTAGAGCAGTGGCTCAGTGGTTACAGCACTTGTCTGGTATGTGTGAGGACACGGGTTTGAACCCCAGTACCATATACACAATGAAGCTTTGGAGTAACGAAGGCCACATGAAAAACTAAAAATTGATTCTCTCTTTCTTTCTTTCTCTCTCTCTCTCTCTCACTGTCCTTCTCTCTTAAAACAAAACAAAACAAAACAAAAAGAATGGCCATCCTGATAGACATGCCCTCTGGGGATCCCCAAAGGAGCATAAGGATCTGGATCGTTGCAATCTGATTGAGGCTTATTGAGCACTTACTGTTTGCAGAGCACGTTGAGAGATGAGATAGGCTGGAAAGATATGGTTGAACAGAAAGTTAATGTGAAGTTTAAGATAGTTCATGCCAAGACCTGAACAAGGGTTGACAATACGTATTCAGCGCTGCAAGGTGTCCTGGGACGTGGCATTGGTAGAAGGGCTGAAAGGCTGGGAGGTGAGGACCCAGCTCTGAGGAACCCAGGCCTGAGCCCAGAGGGAAGGAGAGAATTCTGAGCAGGAGAGCTTAGGGAAAAGCATCTCACAGCAAGTGATGCTTCTGGGGAGAGGGGAGGCGGCCACATCGATGACAGAGATGAGGAAAGAAGCCTGGTTACTTTGTTCTTTAAGGATTCTTTAAACTAAGAAATGGAGGGAGGGAAGGAAAGCAAGATGAGAAAAATTTAAAAGAAAAGCTCAAATAGGGTATAATATGTTTACACTGAACAACTTTAACATAAAACATAATGCTATATAGTTGTATTGTTCACAAAAAATTATCCAATTTATAAAAAATATTGATTTCTATTTCCACACAGGCAATGTGGCCCAGTGACAGGACCTAAGATGAAGTTGCATGGGGACATTTGTCAGTTTAACTTTGGGGCTGGAGCATAACCTCATTTGCACATTACATCAGATGCCTAAACTCAAAGCTCTCTGCGAAAGTGGGGTTTGAGACAAACAGCTCTGCTGCCATCCCGGGTCCCTCTGCCCTGTGATAGATCTACCTGCCTTAGCGTGGCTGGAGGTCTGTGCAGGGGCATGGGGATCAGAGTTAGGAGAGGGCTCAGGGTCCCCGCTGAGGTTTCCTTCCCCCATCCTGTAGGGAGGAGCCGCTGAAGTTTGAGGGAAATCCTGGGTACCCACAGGGCAGAGGGCAGAGGCTTCCCAGTGTGGGAGAAGCTGGAGACTGGGAGAATGGCCAGGAAAGGATTGCAGAAGTCTAAAAGGGAGGAGGGTCTGGACAGGGGCCAGGGGAGGGCAGATCCCAACGAAGGAGGATAATCCAGCTCTAGAGCCTTGGAACAGAGACCAGGCAGAGAAGAACATTGGTTTTGATGGAAGGTGACTGGGCCATGGTGGCTTTACCAGCAGAATTAAAAGAATTCACAGGATCTGATGGGTGAACAACGAGGCAGGGAGACTCACCACATAGGACATCTCCACTGTGCTTGCCATAGTGAGAGTCTCCTGGGGGTTCAATAAAACACAGACGTTGCAGGCTGAGCCACTACGGAGTTGGCACTATATCATTCTTTGAGGAGGTGTTCAGATTCTGAGGAGTGCCTGCTTTTCCCAGCTAGGGAGGTCCCTCCTGTTCCTCTCTCCAGGACATGACACTATCAGGAGAGACTTGGGGTTTTTAAAGAGATAAGGAACTTCAGCAACTTGAAGCAACTTGAGGGTAAGGTGCCCTGTAAATACATGCAGAATGTTTTAATAACACCTAAACATGTGAAAATTAATAATAAAAATAAGGTCAAAAGTCAATACGGGGGCTGGAGGGGTGGCTCAGTGGTTACAGCACTTGCCTGGCATGCACAGGTCATGGGTTCAAACCCCAGCACCACAAACACAAGGAAGTCTCAGAGCAATGACAGCCACATGAAAAACTAAATAAAATTGATTCTTTCTTTCTCTCTCACTGTCCCTATCTTTTTAAAAAAAATGTCAATCTGTGGGGCTGGAGTGCTGGCTCAGTGGTTGTGGAGCTTGGCTGGCACCTGTGGGGATGTGGGTTTGAGCCCCAGCACCATGTGCACAATGAGGTGTCGGAGCAACGAAAAACTGGGTGAAGTTGATTTTCTCTTTCTCTCTCTCTCTTCCTTTCTCTCTTAAAAGAAAAAAAACAAGACACCAAATAAAATAAAATAAAATAAAATAAAAAGTCAATCTGCATATTTAGTTGTGAGGCAGAAAGAGGGGAAAGCACCCACAGGGCAGAAGGCGGATCTTTATTTTTGGGGAAGAACAGGAATTAACACAGAAAGAAATTCATGTGGAAGAAGTGGTGGATCTGAAACCTACTTTCCATAGTGGTTCAGTTCAGTATGAATTTCACAAATTCACGCTGCCACTGTCTGGGAAAATAAAATGTGTCTTAGGCAAATAAAGTAACTTCCTATTTCTGAATGTAATTTCTTTGCATAACAATGAACTTACTAAACACACCCAGAAATTATTAACTAGATCCTATTACCCATTTTTTAAGACAATTGAAAACATGCTACAAACCTGACTTTCCATGTTTAGATAAAAGCTACATACAACCACTTTTAAAGGACAATAGCAACATGAAGGTACAGTCAGCTCTATTCTGCCATTTTAATTAATAAAACTTCATTGCTGGATTTCATTCTCTGTTTTGCGTGGAAGTCCCTTAATCCTCAGAAAGATGACATTTTAATTATGAGCTTTTGTATTCATTGGTGAAAGAGCCAAATTCCATCCAGTTTCCTCTAAAGGATGCAGTCATCTTCAACTCTCTTTCATTGTAAGTTTTGCTCAGAAATGAGAGATACGTGTAGTCTGCGGTAATCATTGTAGTAATGACACTGAACATTTCTGGCATGTCATGCCCCGTTCCAAAGTATACACAGTCACGCGCCATTAAATGACAGGGATGGTCCTGAGAGATGTGTCATTAAGCAATTTCATCATCGTGAAAACATCATAGAGCACGGGCACAACCTAGATCGTACGGGTCAATCCCAAGATGTGCCCCTTCATGCAATCACGAGGCACAGAAAACACGAGATTTATGAGGCTGCTGCCAGCATGACACAGCTGACTGTTTCACAGCATACATGTTTTTTTGTTATAAGTAACATGACACTATGAAATAATAATAAAATGTGTAATATAGTATAGTAAATACACAACAGAGTTGTTTATCTTCATTATCAAGTACCTACGTACTATACATAATTTATGTGCTATACTGTTATACAACTGGCGGCAGAGTAGCATTACAATAAACACATTTATGACCAGTATGACATCACCAGGTGGTAGGAGATTTTCAGCTCCATTGTAATCTTATGGACCACCATTGTGTATGTAGTCTGCCACTGACTGAAACATTGTTATGTGGACATGACTGTACATTAGCTTATTTAATCTTCAAAACACTTTGGAGTGGGTGTCATTATACAATTTGTAGTTGAGGAAACCGAGGCAAGGGTATAGTGCCTAGTCACCCAGCTAGTAAATGGGGTTCAGGAAGCCTAGCTCCCAAGCCCACATTCCTAACCACTCTAATGATTTTTTTTTACATTCATGCACAGGTGAAAAGAAGCATTTTCCATCCTGTCTCCTTTAGACCACCTCAAAAAATGATGTTGTCATCCTCCGCTCTCTTCTGTTGTAAATTTTGCTCAGAAACGAGAAATACGTTAGAGCCTGCTATAGTCATAATAGCAACAGTAAGCATTCAAAATTGTGTCTATCAATCCAGAACCCAAGAAATGCTCTTTGCTTTGTAGAGCACAGGGGCTCTGGGTTGTGAGAATTATAACTGATTAAACCTCAATGTAGGTTCAAAGATAAACAGACTTCCTTTCTGGTTTATGAGAGCTTTGAAGCAAATAAAGCCATCACCTGGTGTGCAAGTGACAATCACATCAAGGCACATGCAATTTCTATGGTGTGTCTCAATTGTGCTTCCCAGAAAGGAGTCAGCTGATGTTTTTTTTTCCCATTAATTTCCTTAGACACCATACTCTGTATCAAATCTGAAATAGTTGCACATCTGAGAAGCAAAAATAGCTCAGCATGAGAAAGCCAAGATATTGCTTCTCAGAATTGAAAATGACAAGAGTCTCTTCAGGTCTAGGGCTTAGGCTAACAAGAGCAATTTATTTATTGGCTGGCCTCCACTTGCTTCCTGAGGAGACGTAACTAGTACTTAACCATATCCTCATCCCCTCTCCTTCCTGATGTGCAAAGCTTCTACTTCTCAGCTCCATGGTAGTTGGGCACAGGCATATGAACAGGTCTGTCTGATAGAACGTGGGTGGAAATATCATGTATTACTTCTGGGATGAGGTAGTGAAAACCCAGGTGCAGTTCTCTGGTTTCTCTTTCCTTGCTGCAGCTTACATGGGGACCTTAGGTTGAGATGATGGAGTCAGAAAATGAACATGGTCAGAATCAGCATGTGAAAGAGATCTGCCAGAGACTCACCAGATATTCAGAAGACTTTGCATGGATGAAAAAAATAAATGTTTTGCTATGTTAGGACACTGAGCTTGAGGGCTTGTTTGTCATGGCAGCAAAACCCAACCTATCCTGACTGATATAACAACCTTTTCTAGTCTCCTAGCTTTCCTTTTCTTCTACAGGCAATTTCCCACCTATATTTTTCAAATATTTGTTTTAAATCACTTTCCCCAGACCCCTGTCATGAATTTTTGTTCTGGAGCCAAGAGGTGTGTGGATATAAGATTGCATATGGATATGTGTGTATGTATTTGCCAGAACTAGTCTCTCTGCCCTCTTCCTCCTCTTTGTTTTTAAGAAAAACAGGCTCTCCCAAAGATAAACACCCCAGTTCCCACCAGCCAGGACTTATAATTGTTAAAACTTTGTCACATTTGCTTCAGAGCCTCTCTTTATAAATTAAACAAAATGTTATGGTTACAGTTGAAGTATTCACCCACATTCCAACACCCTCTTCAGTTCTGTATGCAACATATACATGCCTGTGCCCTCATGCCCAGGGCAACTGAGTTGGGAATGTAGGGTGCTCCCATTGAGTCCTTTTTGTACTATTACACAAATACACACACACACACACACCATGGTTGATATAAACTTTATTGTTGACTGAGAATTAAATGTTGTGATTTGCCAGTGAAGCTGTATGTGTGTGTGTGTGTGTGCATGCATGCATTTATCAATTTCACTTTTAATAGTCCATCATGTGAATAATATGAATATATGCCACATTTTATCCATGTTGCTATACGTGAATGTTAAATTGTTTCCAGATTTTATGGTTATGTTCAACACTAAATTGACATCCTTTTCACATACCCTTGTGTTTTGGTTTAGATATGAAGTGTCCTCCCAACAATTCATGAGTGAGACAAATGCAAGAATTTTCAGAGGTGAAATGATTAGATTATGTGACATGTGACCGAATCAGGGGATTAATCCACTGATGTGGATTAACTGGACAATAACTGTAGACAGGTAGGGCGTAGCTGGAGATAGGTCATTGGAGGTGTGCCTTTGGAGTATGTATTTTGTCCTTTGTGAACAGAGCTGTCTGTGCTTCCTGATTGTCTAGTCCTGAGCTGCTCTCCTCCATCACACCCTTCTGCCATGACATCTTGCCCAGAGCAATGGAGCCAGTCTATAGACTGGGAACTCTGATACCATGAGCCCCAAATAAACTTTTCCTCTTCTACATAGTTCTTACCAGGTCTTTTGATCACAGATGGAAAAAAAACTGACAAAAACATCATATATGAGCGTTTCTCTAGGGAACATGACAAGAAATAGAACTCTCGGAGCAAAAGGAAAAATGCTTTTTCATTTTGCTTAAATTTTGCCAGTGCACAATGAAGGCTTGTGTTTCATCCTCACATCCTTGCCTGGTGGCCTAACACAAAGTTAAATATTTCACCTTTAGCAAATATTCCCAGTCACCCACACCTATCTTAAATGATTGTGTTTTACAGCATTTTTAAGCTTTAAGATTTTATTTAAAAAGACATATTCAAGGGCTGGAGAGCTTGCCTGGCATGCACGAGGACCCAGGTTCAAACCCCAGCACCACATACACAACAAAGTGTCAGAGAAACAAAGACCAGATGAAAAACTACATAAAATTGATTCTCTCCTCTTCACTCTCTCCCTCTCTCTTTAATAAATAAATAAATAGATAAATAAATAAATAATTCTTTAAAAAAAAGACATATTCCTTGTGAAAATTTTAAACAATTCATGAAGGCACAAAGAACAAGGTAATAGACCACTTGAAATTTTACGCACCTGAAACACCACCATTAGCATTTTGGTAAACACCCACCACCATCAAACATGTAAGTGGAAAGGCCTTGGGAGCAGCATCACAGACATGGAATCAGGCCATGCTGGTCTCTTGCCTGCCTTTTTACTTCACAGGATATGTCATGAACCCCTTGGGACACTTTTCCAAAACCACAAAACCCCTCTGGTTTCCTTTGGCTTGGTGTTGGTTTAAGGTGAGAAGTGAGAGGAAGGGGAGGGAGGAGGGAGGATTTCTCAGTCTGACTTCCTCATTCTGACCATTCTGAGAGGTGTTACGGTCTGGATCTTCAGTGATCCTCAGAAGCTCCTGTGTTGAAGCCTCAGTCCCTAACAAAGCAGCAGCAATTCAGAAGTGGGGTCTTTGTAAGGTCCTTGGATCATGAGTGCTCTGAATTTATGAATAGATTAATCCATTTATGGATCCATAACTTAGTGGGTTATTGGGAAGCTTGCAGAAAGTTTCTAAGAAACTAAAGAAACTTTAGGAGGTGAGACCTACTTGGAAGAAGTGGGTATGAACTTGAAGGTTATATTTTGTACCCCACCTCCTTCTCTCTCTCTTTCTGCTTCCTGGCCACCACAAGGTGAGTAGCTTTGCTCTTTCACAGGCTCCCATCCATGACGTTTCGCCTCACCACTGGCTTAGAAACAATGGCCCCAAGTGACCATGGACTGAAATCTCTGATACTATGAACCAAAATAAATTTTCTCTCCTTTGAGTCAGTTTTCTCAGGTATTTTATCACAGCAACAGAAAACTAACACAAGACACAAATGCTGGTGCCGATTGCACACTAAGGCGCAGCACAGAGGGTCATCTTATCAGAATTGCGTAAGGTCTCTGGCTTACCCTGTATCAATTAGATGTCTACCACTTCCCATCTTCCACTGGGCTGTGCACTATCCATAGTGGGATGGAGGGAGTGAAGAGAATTTGATGCTGTAGGACACACAAGGCCCTGGTCTCCCCACAACTCTGGAGAATCCAACAGGGGCAAGAATATCAAATATCTGCTCTGTAGAGGTGGTCATCTGCTTTCCATCTTGGCACTCAGGGAAAAGGCAAGAGTGTCTTCCTGAGGGACCTTGAGGGGGGTACCATAGACAGACATGGCACAGGAGGATAAATAGACATGCCAGATCCTGAGGAATGGTTCTGGGCTCTCCCAGCCCTGAAGGGAGGAAGGAAGAGTCAGGGAACATAGGGAGACAGAGGTGTGATGTCTAGTATATACCAAGCCTCACTCACTGTGGAAGAAGAGCTGTGTGGGCCTGTCTGAGTTTCCTGGGAGTGGCCAAAAAACAGACAGTGAAGGCCAAGGTCCCCACTGCTTCATTTAGACAAAGGAGCACACTTTAGTCCATTTTCTGTTGCTATAACAAAATAGCTGAGGCCAGATACTTGTATAAATAAGAGGTTTGTTTAGTTCACAGTTTTGGAGGTGTGAAGTCTAAGATCAGGCAGCCCCATGATTAAGCCTCTAGTGAGGTCTTCATGGTGGATGGCATCACAATGGCAGAAGCACATGCAGAAGAGATCACATAGCAAGACAGGAAATCAGAGAAATCTACGGGCCAGGCTTGTTCTTTCATAACAACTCACAGGAACTCACTCCACAAGGCCACAAGCATTAATCCCTCCTGAAAGTGTGCCCCAAAGACCTAATGACCTCCCACTAGATGCCACCTCTCAAGGCTTCTGTCACCTCTTAATAACACCACAATAGGGATCAAGCCTCCAGCACATAAATCTTTGGAGGATACCTCGCATCCAAACCACAGTGACAATACAGAGGGCAGTCACCAGCCAATAACGTGGCCTCTCTTCAGCCCTGTGATTGTCTAGCTCCACACATGAACAGGATTCTTAGAGGTTTCCTGGATTGGGGAAGGGAATACCATAACTTCTGGAGGCTAAATTTTGTTTTGGAGAAATAAAGCAATGTGACATTTCTTGAATTTGATGTTGTAGCTTAAAATGCCATGCAGAACAAAATCATGAGACTCCTGCAGTCGCACAGAGCCCTGTTCTTAGAAGAACCACACTTTCCTTAATGGTGTACTGTTGCCATCTTGAAATGCTGCATATTTTCCCAAAAAGGAGCCCCACTTCTGAATTTTGCACTTATGTGCAAATCACGTATCCAGTCCTGCTAAAATGAATGTCTCCTGCATCCCCATGAAGGAGAAGTTTCTAGTTTTATGTCTTTGGGGGCAATCCTCACTGAGAGAGCTTGAGCCATTAATGAGAATGTTGAGCACTGGCCCAGCCCACTATATGGCCACATGCACCACGACCACCTTATTTTGCTCATGGGATCATACTGTGTATAATGTGCATTCACCAAGTGGATCACTACATCTTTTTCATGAAAATAGAGTCAATGTAAATTTAATGTGTACCATTATGAAACTAAACATGAAACCGTGGTGGCACATAAAAAGTGTAGCTGAGATGGAAATGAAGCTGCTTATTGGGCGCCACTTTTGGATGATTGTCAACCAAGAGGGCTCAAATAGCATCAGGGGGTCCTGAGCAAGTAGCATATGTGTCACAGCATTTCCAGCCTCCTCCCTATAAGTCCTGTCTAGCATGGAGGACATAGAGCCTGAAGTCAGCACCCCACCCCACTTTTTTCAAAGAGAGAGAGAGAGGAATAGAGGGAGAGATAGAGAAACAGAGAACCAACTTTACTTATTTTTTCATTTGGGTCTTGTTTTTCTGACCCTTAGTTGTGTATGTGGTGCTGGGCTTTGAACCTGGGTCCTCACCCATTGATTGCCAGGCAAGTGCTGTAACTGCTGAGCCACTGCTCCAGCCCCAGGCAGCCCCCTTTTTTCCTTGGCCTTTCGTTTGAATAGAACTTCAAATGTTGTAAATAATCTGGAGTCTTTGTATATATTTGGAACTGATTCGTTTTCTTTTGAAGCTGTCAGATTTGGATGTTTAGGATGCTTCTGTAGTTTATTCCCAGGATCTTGAGGCTTTAAAAGTCTCCTTTATAGAGTAAGGACATTTCTCCTGAGGTTCAGAACCTCCCACTGCTGCACCATGCTGCTTTCAGCAACTTGTGCAGGTGCCCGAGTGCATGTGGCTGCTGGTTGGGCACACACCCAGGGAAAAAGAGGTGGGTGGACAGTTGTGACCGGGGCCAGGAGATGGAGGCACATTGTCCTCTATCACAGCTTCCCCTACATGCCCAGACAATCACACACCCGCACCTGCAGCCTCTTTTCTCTGTCATTAGCACAGAGGTGCCATTCATCACTTACCAAGCAAGTCTGCTTCAGGACACTGCATCGTGCCTGCGAGAGAAAGGTGAGCTGCCCTTGCTGCCGTCTTGGAGCTCACCACAGCAGCACTTACCAGCAGCTGGGTTTTATTCAGTACTTTCTGTGTGCTTTCAAATTGTTCTACAGAAAGTAAGCATTACTCTAACTCCTACCAATGTGTAAGATGCTCCATGTACAAAGCTGTACCCGACTGTAAGCTAGAATTCCTGCAAGGTATTAAAGAAATATCAATGTCCACTAGATTTCTACAGCTCCTGGCACATGTAACGAGCATGAGCTTTGTAGGTCTGGTTCTATCTCCATGACCTACATGGAGCTAGAGAAATGGAATAATGATAGTATCTACCTTGTAGGCTCTTTCCAAGCATTCAGTGAGATGGTACACTAGAATCGCCTGCCCAGGGTGGGCACGCACTAAATGTTAGCCATTGTGATGGGCTCCTCTCTCCCTTTCCCTCTAGCCCTCGACTTCTGCCTCTCTGTCTCCCTATCCTCTCTCTCTCTCTCTCTCTTTTTCTCCTTCTCTTTCTCTCTCTCTCTCTCTCTCACGCACACACACTCGCGCGCACACACCCCAGAACCTTTTCTGAACCCTGCTCTCGGCCGTCCATGCAGTGGTGTTGCAGGTCAGCCAGGGCTTCTCCACAATAAGCACATGAATGATCTGCAGATTCTGTCAAAATGCAACCCTGACTCAGGAAGGTCTAGAGTGAAGGCCAAGATTCTGCATTTCTAAAAAGCTCCTCCTGGTGTTCTGCTGCTGCTTCATGGACCACACTTTGAGACATGAGGGCGAGAGTATGCGCATGCCCTTTTTGAATTTTTCCACAACAAAATGGTCTTATTATTCCTATCCTGGGATTTCCTTCTCTCTTAGGGAACAGTGTGCTATCCTGTGCACCAGTAGACATAATCGCCTATTTCCATATGTCAGAGCCTGTGCTGCTTCTGGGATGCCAAGCCTTAAGGAACTTATGTTTTCTCATGTTCACATATAAATGCAGGTGGGTGCACAAAGCCTATCCTGGGTGCTAAATGAGAGCTACAGACGACAAATGAGAGCGAAGCTCGAGGGTCTATTTTAAATTCTGTAGAGAGCTCAAGTCTAAATACTGACTTGGAAATTTGGAGGATGAACATGTGCTCCAGATGCAGGACTGCATTAATAAGCCTTCGATTTTAATGTGAGCGTCATGTCTCTATATAAATACTTGCTCCCACAGCACATGCGATGCTGTGGTGTATGGTCAAGTGTTCATGGATGCAAGGTTTACTCATTCCTCATTGGCAGAGGAGCCATGGGTTGGGATACGGAAGTCATCTGGAACATAAATCCGCAGACTGGTGGCTGTGCCACACCATTGTGTCCATTGTTTAAGGAACATGTTTCTCTCATTTGGCCGCGTTTTGTGGGACTTTCAGCTCCTGCTTTATTCCATCTGAAGATTATTATTTGCTATGGAAACAGTGATGTCAAATTGATGTGGGTGGGGCTCAGGGCCATGAATAAAAACAAAATAGTTCATCCCACAGGGTACAAGTTATTCTTAGGTTTAGGAGTTACCAGCTGTGTGGGTCACCCCTCCCAAGCCCTGCGTTTTGGATGGAGCAATCTGGCAAGCCATGGGGTGGCACACTGGGAAGAAAGTGTCTGTTTTAAATAGCATGAGTGTGTTGGAATAGGTACATCTCCCCTGCAAAAATGGGATGTGATCCTTCTGCATGAACAATGGAAGCAGACAAGAGAAGTAACCTAGAGTGGAACACTAAGATAAGCGACCAAATGTTAGAATCCTTGCATAATGGCTACAGCCCTGTGAAGCAAGAGCTCTTTTTGGAGGTAAGGAATTTTTATCAAGTGCAGACACTTTGGAAAATAAACTTTCTGGAAAACGGGGCTTTCTGGAGGTCCTTGGGGTTGAATCGAGCTGAAGTTGTGTGCCACGGGAAGCCATGGAACTAAGAGAGAACCAGTTGTTAGGCCTGATTCATGGGGAGGGGAGATGCAAACAGAAGTGCCCAAGGATCTCAGCTGTCTTTCTAATCTGTTCCAGGCACTCTCTCCTTTAATTCTCCCCCAAAATAAATGCCACGAGTAATAATGAAATAGTTAATTTCATTTAACATAGGTGGAAAAAGACCTTAGGATGGGGAGAACTTATTCAAAGCCATACTAAGTTGGTGGACAAGAACTTGAATTTATTCTGACTCTAAAACCAATTTTTTTTTCTAAGCACCTTAAGAAAGAAGATTGACCTTAAAGAAAATGATCGGTCTGGAATCTTACCGTTTGAATCTACTGGATTAAAAGAGCTTGTTATCACCAGATCCATGAAATCTACATATATCACAGCCTGATGACATATAGCACATCAAATCAGGGTTCCAGGGAAGAGAAAAGTGATCAGGCTCCCTCTGCTGGCTTTCCCGGTGACCACAGTAAAACCAGAGACCATAGTCTGGGCGGTAATAGCATGGCCATTGTTTAGGGAGCTCCTGCCAGGGCTCCAGGCCTGTGCTGGACATCATGCTGAGCCTCTGAGCAGCATGAAAAGGTGGAAACTGCTGATTCTACTTGCCGGTCAAGAAGACAGAGATGTGATGATTTCTAGGTACATGCGCCAAGTCACCCAGCTAGTGAGGAGACGAGTTTTTTGGCTATGGAAAGTCAGATTTTGTCTGCTCTGCTTCACTGCATGTGAGACAACACCTAGCAACTGTATGTGAGCTTGAGGCCACCGAGGACCAGGCTCAGCGGGACAGTGTAGGGAGGCCTTTGGCTGTTGCCTTTGACCAGAGTGAGGCCAGAAGAGCCTCAGCTAAATTTAAAACTATATAAGCCTAGTATGCTCCATCCTTCTCCATAGCCACAGTCTCTCGCAGCACGCAGAACCTTCCTTCTCTGATCAGGGGCCTCCCAGTGTGGTTTCCCATCATATCAGTCACCTCTGCATTAGTCCCACAGATCATTGCTGATGTTTCCCTTGCACTAAACTCAGGGACTTTGATCGGCAGGGTCGCGGGGACCTGGGGCTCCCTTGAGGGTGAAGTTTGGCAAGGATGAGGCCACATCGCAAATGCTGATGTCATTCTTACACACATCCTCCAAGGCTTTCCCTACAAATAAAAGATTCAAAGAAGGAAAAAAAATTCATAGCAGACAACATAAATGGAAAACCTCTGTGCGTAAGCTCATGAAAAACCAGTCTTCCCGTTCTGACAGCATCTGGATCCACAAAGGAAAGGGAAGTGGGCTCCACAGTGGGAGCAGAGGTTTTCTAGGCTGTGCAGCCTGGTGAAGATAACGGCATTGGAAAAGAGCTTTGCACACTCGGCAGTGATGCTTTAGTGTCGGTTGCTATTTCATCCACATAAAGTACATATCTTAGAAAACATCCAAGAAGTGAACTCCGAAACTAGAGCAGCTTAAGAAGGAAGAAATAGCCTGGTGGTGGTAAATGCCTGTAATCCCAGCGACTCCTGAGGCTAAGGCAGCAGGATTGCTAATTCAAAGCCAACCTCAGCACCATAGTGAGGCCCTGTCTTGAAATAAAAAAAATAAAAAGGGCTGGGTGATGTGGAAGAGTAGTTAAGTGTCCATGGGCTGAATCCTCAGTCCTTCCGCCCGAAAAAGGGAGGAATAGAAACCATTCTGGAACCCCAAATCATACAATGCCCTAATTTTTCAGCCAGTCTTGAGACACCCTAGTCATAGGATTCTGGCTTGAGGCCCGATTTCTAGATTTCTTCTAGACTTATTTTCCTTCTAGAAGGCATCCCTGTCTCCTAGTCTTCTGCAAACTCTTTGCTTCTCCATCCCCACCAAATGCTACACATACGTCTGTGCAGTTTGTACCCTGCACACCTATAAGGGATGCAATTCACAGCAAAGTCCTTATAAACAGACCATTGCTTCTTGAACTGAGCTGTGTGTTGGAAACACATTATTGGGCCTCTCCTCCAGATAGTCTGATTTAATTGGGCTGGATTGCAGCCTGGTTTGTGATTTTTTTTTTTTTTATGCTGGCCAGACAATTCTAATATGAGCCATGTTTGGGAACCACTAAGTCAGACCAAGCTGTAAATGGTGCCCACTGGGCTCATGTGGTATATAACCTGCGTAGCCCAGAAAATTGATCACCCATACTTGAAGGAAAGGTCACAGACTAAATAATATTTCCCTGCCTTTTATGTCCTGTTTTCCCCTGGGTTGGGACTGGGGTTGAGGAAAGACTAGGGACCAAACCCTGATCTTTTGAAGGATCTCTTATACTTCCTGCTTCTTCCTGAGGAATGAGGGAGAGGCAAGGGTCTAATCCTGCTGAAAATTGGGAATGTTTTCAGCCTGGCCTTGGAAGCTGCCCAACTCTGGTGCTTGCCCGAGGTGAGCATGCTGTTTTGATCGCTTGACTGAGAGAGTGATTTAGGCTCTCAGAAGAATCTGGCTCATTCCCCTGGTGCCTAGGTCATTCCCTGATTGTAAATCAGCCACCTTTAGCAGCTGCATTTTCCTTTTTCAGGCCACAAGGGAGCTGTGTAGTTTTTACTGAATTAGCAACTTAATTGCACCAAATATAGCTCTAATGCCCTGAAGAAGTTATGGCAGCTCCCCAAGGTGTCTGGCTTCCTTGCTCTTCCTCTCCTTTCTACCCTCCCAAACCCAGGGAGCAAGTTAAACTCTGGAAAATTCAAGCTTATTAAATCACAGACCCTGGAATGAACTTCTCCTATTTTACATATGTCAATGCCATCGAGTCCTGCCATATGAATTCAATGTCATTGTTTCAGTAACAACTAATGGCCTTCAAATGAGAAGATGGGAGAGACCAAAATCCCACAAAAATCCAACAAAATGAGACAAATACGTGACACAAATGAGTCCTCGGTGCCGTGGTTTAGTCTAAAGCTTGCCCATTTTACAGCTTCAATGCTCTGTTACTCTTTGACGATCCCCTGCTGATAAGTGCATCTGTCATTCTAAAAGTGCAAGTAAAAATTCTTTGGCCAAAACCCTGTGTCTGGCATGTGTCCTTATACTTGGCATCTCAAAGCTAATATTTTTGGTTGAGCAGAGGGATTCAAAACAAACATTTTTTTAAAGTCCCAAATTCTTAAACAGATATTTGAATCCAGACCGAAGTTAAGAGGGAGGAAAAAAAATATGAAACAAGGATGGAAAGGGCTACTTAATAGCTATTCTACCATTTGCCTTTTGTAACAGAACAGTAACAATAAAAGGACTACATTTTCTAGACTTTGTTTGCAGCTTGATGGGGCTATGTGACCAAATTGTAGTCAGTGAGGCAGAAGTACAAGCATTCCTTAATGTCCACCCAGGACCCCCACATTGTCAACACCCACGGATGCTCAAACCCATTGTATAAAATGGCACAGTATTTGCATAAAACCTACACACACCCGCATCCTTTGTATCATTTTTAGATGACATTTTATACTGAATACAATGTGAATGCTGCGTAAGTTATTGTTACACAGTATTATTTAAGAAATAGAGAAACTACAGACACAAATTCCCCCCCAATATTTTTGGACCTTGGTTGGTTGGTTAAATTCAAGGATGCAAAATCCGTGGATACTAAGGATGAGTCTACAGTGTGGAGTCTCAGGAAGATTTTCTTTGAGAGAGTGCAATCAGGTGTGCGGTGTCCCCCTTTTTCCTAACCTGCTTTTCCTTCCCTTAACTTAGGATGTGGACATAATGCTGGAGCTTCCACACCCATTTGAAACCATGAGGTGACTTTAAAGAGGTCAGTCATATGCTGAATGAAGATGGTAACACAGTGAGACAGAAGCCTGGACCACTGATGACAGAGGATCTATCTCTGGGCTTCTTACATGAGACAGAAAATAAATTCACCATCTTAAAGTTATTTAGGGTTTTTAGTTGTATGGAAGCAAATCTAATCCTAATTGGTTGATTATGTTAGAGTTACATTGGTTTTAAAAAGTTATTTTTCAAACTGTTAGCACATATTTGTGCATGTAAGTCCATCTTCTAGAATGAATAGCGTTATTTGAAAAAGTGCACATAATTATTCCTTGCACTCAACAAGGTGGTAGAGATGATATCCTAATTCAGCCCATGCTTTTACTCCGATCTTCTTTCCCAGTCAGGAGAGCATGAGTTAATAACTTCAGCTGACATCCATTCCCTCTACAGAGTATGCATTTTTGATGAACACATATGATGTTTAGTCCTCAGGAGTCCTGTGTAGTGGTCAAGTCTGGCTTGAATCCATCCTACACCCAAGGCTTCTGGGAGACATTTGCTTACTCCAAAGATATTGTCTCTCGTAGAATCTGCCAGGCCTTTGTGAATAAGGCTTTTGGACATCTCTCCTTCATCTACTCCTCACCAGGAGCATTGCGAGTAAGGCTTTTGGACATCTCTCCTTCATCTACTCCTCACCAGGAGCAGTAATAGAGTCTGTACAACAGGAGGAGAGAGACTTCCTGATGTTCCACAGAAACTTACGTTGCTTAGAGGACTTTAGTTATAGGGCAGTTCCATGCACAAGGTTAGTTGACTTTCCGCAACCATACTTTCAAATTCATCCAATTACTATGATAACAATGATACCCTAAGAGACACGAGAGAGCCATCAGTAAATGGCATGGCTAATGAGAGAAATCAGCTGTGTCAACCCATCAAATTAAGGAGGGACCTCTTTATTTGGGCCATTCTCAGGCAAAGTGTGGGTGAAGATAAAGTTTACTGAAGAGAATTTGGGGAAGAGGAGCGAGGATTGAGCCCACAGGGCCTTGCGCTTGCTAAGCATGCACTCCACCACTGAGCTACACCCTCAGTTCATGAGAATTTTAAGTCCTGTTCTGGAAACACTGATTAAGTGACAAAGCTTTCTGTGACTCTCTCCACACTGAGAAGAGGCAGCTGTCCTGGAGCAGGGCCTGCAGCAGAACTATGAGGGAGTTTGGGCCATGGAAGGAGGTGGATTCCTCTGTGGGCCACAGAGCTCTGAAGGCACATGTGCCCACTGTCTGCAGATGGCCTGGACTCCCTAAACATTTGTTGCCCAAGCAGTGGAACAAATCTATCTGAGTGCTTCTAGTGCTAACCCTGAAGAATAATACTTCTTTCAACAGTACACATTAAGACAAAAGTTGGCATTGGAGTAAAATCCAGGGTTTTGTTTTGTTTGTTTTGTTTTTTTTAGAGAGAGACAGAGAAAATCAATTTTTATTGAGTTTTCCACATGGCTTTTGTTGCCTTGACACTTAGTTGTGTACATAGGTGCTGGGTTTTTGAACCCATGTACTCGTGCATGCTAAGCAAGCACTGTAACCACTGAGCCACTGCTCCCGCCCCTAAAGCCCAGTCTTAAAAGTACTTAAGAAATAATTATATAATCCACATAAATCTAGGTCCTTTGTGGTTGGTCTTAGCACACTGACACATTTAAGGAAAACAGTACAATTAGGTTCTGCTATGTGCAACATAAAAAGCAAAATAATAGTGGCTCAATAAGATTTGGAAGTTTATTTTCTCTTATTCAAGAGATGCCTGGAGTAGACAATCAGGCAGCGTCAAAGTTACGGGGATCCAACCTTTTTTTTCTTTCTTTCTTTCATTCTTTTTTTTTTTTTTTTTTTTTTTTTTTTTTTTTTTTTTTTTTTTTTTTTTTTTTTTTTTTTTTTTTTTTTTTTTTTTTTTTTTTTTTTTTTTTTTTTTTTTTTTTTTTTTTTTTTTTTTTTTTTTTTTTTTTTTTTTTTTTT
>PVKS010026156.1:0-28985 GCA_004027875.1 Aplodontia rufa | reverse complement strand
AGAAGGAGAAATTCACTTAGGATATGCTAATATTGATGTATAAGTATTCAGTGTATAATACAGGGCCATGGTGTGAGTGTTCATGTTTCCTTTCCTTTCTCTGCACTTGCTTTACATTCTTTTCTACCCAGTATTCCCAGTTCACGATTTTAGTGCTTTCATGGGCCTTTTTCCTGCTAAAAGTTCTACCACAGCCTAACGGAGTCTGCACCAAAAGTTCATTCTGTTCCTTTTTAATCACTTCCCCTCTCAGTGAGTTGGTAGAAGGAAAGCCACAGATGAAACTCATTACGATTGTATGTAAACACCTAGGAGCTTGTTATAATAAATTTTCCTTTGAGTGTTTGTATTTACAAAGGAATCACAACATCCCAAAAGAAAAAGAAATAAAGGACTAATAATGGGGGAATTTCCTGGTCTTGTGATATTCCAGGTATTTGAGGTAAGACTCATATTGCAGAGAAGATTAGCTTTTCCAAATACTCATAAATCTTAATACAGAAGTGCTTAGCTCCTTTGCTTATCTTTATACCCATACACCACATAGTCACAATTTTAAAACAAAACAAACACAAAACCGATTAGTTTTACCAGTTCATTTTCGACTAAATTGCCAATTCCCTAGTGTATCTTATTATTTATTTCATTTCTTTTACTTTTGTCTCCACAGTGAAAGCTTTGTCTTTAACCCCAGGAATCTTAATGACATTCTGCTGTTTTAGGAATGATTATGTTTTCAAAGTTAGTATTCTGAGAAACTTCAAAACTATATAAACCAAAGTTTGAAATGTCCAGTCAGCATTTCTTTATGAACTGCCATTAAAAAGCTCTTAATGCTCATCTATTAGACTAAACCTCCACACAACCTAAGGGAATACAGCTTGAAAAATTTTCAGTATGTTGGCTTACTTTTATTATTGACAAAGTAAACGATGTTACTGTGACCAGAACTGTTGAGGAATTTGTTGTAATGTTCTGAGGTCTCTCTTCCTGAATCACCTTCCTTTTTTCCTATTCACAATGCCAATAAAATAAAAACAAAAACCAAAAAAAACAAAAACAAAAACAAAAACCTTGCTTTTCATCCTAGAGAAATCATTTTAATTAGATGCAAATTCTAGTGGAGATGGATCACTGCGCCTATGATAAAAGGGTGCCAGGAAATTCATAGAATAACTTAGGAGAATTCTGACTGATCCCTTTCTTTACCTTCAAAACCACTCCTGGTCACTGAAGTGGGGAGCAGAGAATGATTTTCAGAGTGGATATCTTCTGGTGCATTTAATAAAATCTGCCACTTCTCAATAATGCTCATCTTACCCCTCCCATATTCCAGTCATACCATGAAACCATTCTTCTGACTCTTTTTTTACTCCACCTACCTTTCACTATTTTCTGTTTTCTGTTTTCCCATCTCCTTTTTATATGAAGTTGTCTATTGACCAAGAGATACAGCCTGGATTAAGGGATACATTTATTCTTCTATGCTTTCTAATCTATATAGCAGTCTTAAAATATGTCTTTAGCTATCTTATAAAATTATCAGAGGTCCCTTTGAAATACCTAATATCATTGTCCTAGTTTCATAACAATAATTGAAAATTGGAGTGTTAAATACGTTGTTCAAGCTTACAGTAAGACTAGAAGTTTTCTGACACTACAAGTCTGTGATCTGAGCAGGTAGAGTGTTGTGTGTGCGTGTGTGTGGTGTTGGGAAGGGAGAGGGGATGACAATCATCTTTATCTTAATAAACAGTACAATTTTACTATTGGAGGCTCTGCTTCAACTCTAGAATTTATAAAACTGTTTTACCTTTTAGAAAAATAATTCACTTGATCTCCCTTGAAGGAGGAGTCTCCAGTCTTTAAGTGACTGGGAAAAGGAAGGTGAGAAGGATGTGGTGTGTTGGGGAACTGTGTACTTCAAATGAGATTGTTATGTTGAACTTAGGAGAATAGAGACAGGGTCTCCTTGTCCTCTGCTATGTCATCAACTACTAGTACATGGTAGATGCTTAGTGGGTATTAATTAAGCAAAAGGGGTAAGTTACAGGAGATGATATGAGAAAGAAAGACTAGCACATGAATGTTCAAGATTTCAGAATTCAAGCAAAATAATAGCCACCTTTCCACACATGGTGACTTGTGGGTGCATGAACAAACTCTCAATATTTTTTCTAAGCTCTTTGGATGATGATAAAACAGAAGCTTATTGAACATAAGCATTAATATGAAAGTTGTAATTGCTTGAGTGACTATTGGAAGAAGCAGAGTTATAGAATGAAATGATTATGGGGACAATGATAAGCTGCTCTATGAATTTCTCACTAAATTATGCCCTAAGGCAAAGACAGTATAACTGAACCTTTGGAAATATTAAAAAACTAATTAAGAAGGATTATACATTTAATATTCAAGTTTTATCAAATATAAAAGCAATGTAGGACAATATAAAAGATTTAGTTTTCTTTTTCCCTCCTTTAACTCACTGCCACCTCTGCCATACACTAACAATTTTTCCCTTTGCCTCCTAAAACCTTGGATAATATTCTTCCTTCATCATATGATTTAACAAGCAATTAGCTTTTTGAGGATTTCAGCTAGATAATATTTATCCCCAGAACACATGGGAATACTTCCTCAATGTACCTTGAGTTATCAGACTATTAGTGATGTTAAACTGACTTGGACGCCAGATTAGATAGGAACTAGTTTTCCAAATTTAATTTAACAAATTCCAGTTTGAGAGTAAAAGTAATTTTAAAAAATAGTATAATTTTTAAAGATAAGTAGATAAGAAACAAAATGATATTTTTAGACTTCAAAATCACATTTGAATTCTTTCTCTTAAGGCAAAAGATAGAAAGTCCCCTTCTCTTTAATATTCCATATCATAAAGCATTGTTATAAATAATATATACACCACAAATATGGATTTCATATTCATCTATAAATAAGAATGAATTGGTAAATTTTACTCATTAGGGATTTATTTATTTGCCATCTTAGGTATGGAACCTAGGAAGCACTGCTTATTTTTTTATCCGTATGAAAATTTCAGACCTTAGGATTCATTATGTATATGTTCTTCATGTACATAATGGTGATAAACCAGAGCTAAAAATAGTAATTATAAATGCATCCCTTTATGCTTTTATAATTCATGATAATTCTATGTAATTTTAGTGGCAATATTGTACATTACTGTAACAGAGATAGTTTTATGGTCATAAGGATGAAAGCATTGGGCTTCACAGGGCTGAGTTCTCTGTAGCTCTCTGTTTCTTTGCCTCATGGTGACAAAATGTTAGTGCAGCTATAGCTATTATATTTGTGTTCTTCACAGCATAAAGAAGAAATAGAAGAGGATAATAAAAAGTAATGCCAATTTCAGGAAGGAAATACTTTCGCTGAACTCTCCAGCAGACTTCTATATAGACCTCATTGGCTATGATTGGGTCCAGATGAAATTAAAAGGTGACTGGGAATAGAGATAAGAAAAGTATCTGTAAAGACTGGACAATGGTAAATTTCAGTTTTCAATTCTAGCATAATAAACCTTTTTTCTTCTAAAAGTAGACAAGTTTCCTTTGAATACCAGTTAAAACAATAAAGCAAAACAAAATCATTGGAGGCTTGAGCGGTGGCTCAGCGGTTATGGAGCTTGCCTTGCATGTGCAAGTACAGGGGTTTAAACCCCAGCACCATGTACACAGTAAAGTGTCAAAGGAATGAAGATCACAAGAAAACCTAAATAAAATTGATTCTTTCTTTCTCTCTCTCTCTCTCTCTCTGTCCGTCCCTCACTTAAAAAAAAATCATTGTTGTCCAAAAAATTTCTTGTTTTCCCCTTATTATCTTTCATATGATTTAAAGATTGTATTAGAATGGACCAGTGGTCTTCAGATGTCAGGAGTGTTACTATTAGAAATTATTATTGGGGCTGGAGCGGTGGCTTAGCGGTTATGGCACTTGCCTTGCATGCACGGGTACATGAGTTCAAACCCCAGCACCACATACACAATGACGTGTCTGGGCAATGAAAGTCCATGAAAAACTAAGTGAAACTGATTTTTTCTTTCTCTCACTGTCCTTCTCTCTTTAAAAAAAAAGAAAGAAAGAAATTATTATTAGAGAAATGTACATGGGGGAGCAATGGCTCAGTGGATAAGTTGATTGCCTCGCATGTGCAAGGATGTGAGTTTGTACCTGAGCACCATGTACACAAGGAAGTGTCAGAGCAACAAAGACCACATAAAAATTAAATAAAATTGATTCTCTTACTGTCATGCTCTCTCTTTAAAAAAGAAAGAATATGGATGATTTAACGTGGCTGAATCTGCTAATCAATCACAATCCTGTTCTTCTTATGTGTCCCACAGCCAGATCACTTTGTGAAGCTTTCCTTGCCATTAGGTATGGCCATATAAATGTTTCAGCAGGTCAAAGTTACCCAGAGGGAACTGAGCACACACTAACTTTCTCTGCAGATCTATCATGTAAACCAACTGCTGACTATTGCAGTAAACATGGTGGGTCTAGGAAATGCTATAGCCAAAAGTTTGAAGGAGTCATCTCCTAAAAGAAAATGTTCTTTTAGTGAGTTACAAATAAACATCCATTATGTGAAGACTGGCATTTCTTAGTTTTTTTTTTAAGTTAGGGCATTTATAGCATTGCAGAAACTGATAACTTTGGATAAATATAGAAATATAGAAAGCGCATTCGTAGTTAGATTTCACCTTGATCAGCTTTCTACAAGTTGAGATCAGAAAGCAGGCTTCTAAATCAATACTGGGGAGTTCCATTTAAGTGAGAAGAGAAATGGGAATGTCTCTGCTCAGTTCAGTCCATGAAGAATTCTTAAATCTGTGTCACTGGAGCTTTCTTAAAATTAACTCTTGTTCATAACCACTTAAATAAGTTACATAAGTATAGCTCAATTGGATTTTCTAAGCAAGGAACTAGACTCTCAGCATCTGAGTAGATTAAAAACAAAACACTTTCATTTATAACATTTATCAAACAGATGTTGCAAACATCTATCAAGATGATTTGAAAAAATAGTTTGAGATTTTGTATATATATGTATATGTATGTACACACATATGTGTGTTTTATTGGTGTTATGGCTCTGTAGTTCTTTGTAAGAAATACATGGCATGTAGATAAATTTGAATCACTATACCAAATTAAATGCCATCATTATAAAATGTTTTTGTCCATTTCCTTCTGAATAAGGATTCCTTGGATTGCTTTCAAAAGGCATATTAATCTCAGATTTATATTATAGTTCTTTGCTTTGAGTTCCACCACTCTTCACCCAGACTTTTAGTTTCTGGAGACCAGCAGCCTGATTTTTTTTGTCTTTGTATTCTGAAGACATATATTAGGGCCAATACTCATAGCAGACATACAGCAGATACTATCTAATTAACTGAATAAATAACTTAGAAATGGGTACAAACTGTTAAAACTTTGTGGGAAACCCTAGTGTACAGTAACTTGCTGTCGGAGACAGAAGGTACCAAAAACTGATTGAACATGGAGACAAATGCAGGACTGCACAGAATTCAATTTATTAGGGATTTAAAGACAAAAACATTCCTCGGGCATTAGTAAGGTAGGAGGATCCCCACACCAGGAGGAAGGGGGAAAGCATTTTTATACTAAGATAAATAAAGGTAGCCTATGATTAACTGGAATGTACCTGGCCTTTGTCAAAAACTTTACCAATATCAAGTAAGAGTTAAGACACAGCCCAGCCATCAGCACCCAGCACAGATGGTCAGCCACTTACCACACTGTGTATCCTGTTGAGTTTGGAACGTGTGTTGAGAATTACCTAGTGGGCAAGATGGTGGTTATGACCGTTGTGGCTGTAATCATGTCAAACTAGAACCCTACAGATGTTTGTGATTTGAAGTTTCATTAAAATGTTTTCCTAAATCATTTCAACTTGAAGTTCAAATGCCAAAATTCATCAATAAAATATTTTGTGATTAATTGTGTTGATAACAGAATTGATCATAAATACAATGTGATCTGAAAAGAAACAAGCAATAGATGGAATAAATTAGGATGCCTGGGGAGCAGAAAATAAGCCTGTCAAATGTCATGACTGTAACGATCAATGGTCAGTGTCCTGAAGTTCCACATGAGCTGCTCACTTCCATTTGTTCTCACCTAGATCTTTGCTATGGTCTTGCACAAGGAATATGTGAAGATGTACATTGGAAAGGGGATCTAAAAGTCCCTCAGGCCACTTTCATTATATGCAATATCCTGCAAATCTGCTACTGCCTAACTTAGCAGATACTATCTTCCAAGCTTGAATGGCGTCACTCATTGCTCCACACCCGATACTCCAATCTCGGAGTGGTGTGCAGCTTCTCAAGAACACCTACTTGTCCATTCTTCAGCACTTGCATCAAGTTCTCTGCCTATCTACCACAGGTTATCGAACTGATGACCTTCTTATTATATGGGATGCAGTGCTGGCTTCTTGGTGAATCCTTTCCAGAGTTGTCTCCCTTCCAAAGTGTAGCAGGTAGCTGCTTGTTGAGTCATGCTACGGTTTTCTCATGCTCTTTATTTCATTTATTCTTTTTTGTTCATTGTTATGTGTTTATACAAGTATTTTTTATCTAACAATGAGGTCCTTGACTATTGGAATCATCTTTCACTCAGTACATCACTGTGCACAGAAAGGTAATTCAATGGAAAGTGGAGGAGCCAATGTGTTGATTGCATAGCAGTCCTAGGTCAAGATGGAGTGGAATGAGTACTTGTGACAGCTTCATGTTTCTAAGTGGAGACAACAATAATCAAGGATTCATAGAGAAATATATATTGTATCTGGGCATCTGGGCTGAATTCAGAAAAAGATTTATCAAGGGATGGAGTGGTGGCTCTGTGGTTACAGTGCTTTCCTGACATGTGTGAGGATGTCGGTTTGAATCCCAAGCACCATGTACACAACAAAGTGTCAGAGCAACAAAAGCCACATGAAAAACTAAATAGAATTGATTCCCCCCCTCGCATTCACTGTCTCTCTCTCTTAAAAAAAAAAAAAAAAAGAGGAAGATGTAACAGTTCATGGAGTTTCTCAATATTTTTATGTTCTCTGATAATACATTCAACAATACCACTTGGCATCTCACATAGAAGACTTCTCACCTTTTGAATTAGAGTAGGTTAGAAATAATTGTATGTATAATAATTATAGCTTTTATTCTTTAAAAAAATATCCCTTGTGGGGGCTGGAGATGTGGCTCAGCAGTGGAGCATTTGCCTGGCATGCACAAGGGCCTAATTTCAATCCCCACCACCACACACACAGTTGAATGAAAGAAAAACAGAAGCCAGATGAAAAAAATTAAAAATATACATATATATCCCTCTATCCCTGCCCCCTTCTCTTACTCTTTCTCTATCTTAAAAAAACAAAATTCCTTGCAGGTTTCCTTGAAGTTTCTGGGAGTGCATGGTAGGAAGGCAGTTCTGCCTTGCCCCTTGCTCATTTTTCTGCTATCAAAGGTTACATCAATGGACCAGGAGCTTCGTTCTTCCCACCTTCCAGGAAGCTCTGCATGTGCAAAGCATAGTAGTCTCATGCCCCATCTCTGAGGACCCTGATGACCTCATCACTTTGATATTGGCCACAGTTTGAGTCACAGGTACCTTGAAGAAAGTCACAGTTCTCACATGTCAAAAGGTTGTCTGTATCTTCTGAAAGGACACTTTGAAATATGGCTTCTCTGAAATACTACAGGAAAATATGACCTACAGGGCATTGGAGTATTTATTTTACTAAGTTTGGACCTATGAGCAGGATGGAGCTAAGGGTATGACAGGCATGTGTGTTAAAAGCACTCTTTTTTTTTCTGTGAGCATTTTATTTTCAAGGGATTCACCACCTATGTTTAAGGTTCCTTAAAGTGCCCCCAACACAGGTTTTATAACAGAGAATTCAGATAGATCTTAATCATGAAGCCAAGGTTAATGGAATGTGGAAAATGGATTTTTAGGTCAAAGTTATTTTTTCAGTGTTATATTGGGCATGCCTTCCTTGCCTCTGCTCTGATATCCTTCCTTAAATATGTCCATATGCAGGATTGGTCTGTATATGGGAGGGGAAGTTACTGTGGGATTTACTGGATGGGAATCAGCTGAAGTGGTTGGGTTGACTCATCTGGCCCAGCTGTGTTTGGTGTTGGAGATCCAGAGCATCACCCAAGAACAGAAACAAGACCCATTCTGTCTTCATTCCCCTTTGTGTGTGTATGTGTTTACTTATGTATCAGTCCTGGCCTGTGTAGTCAGAAAACAGGATACTTCCTTGATTGAGTAGGCCCTGAAAAATGATTCACCCATGTTTTGTTAAGGTCTTGGATAAAGAAGGAATAAATTTATCATTTCTCACTCATATTTCTGAAACTTTGTAAAAAAGAATTCTTTTTCACTTCCTCTTAGCCTAATGAAGAAGCTTATTAATTTATATGATTTGTTCATTTTTAGGATAAAGCAAATGCTATGAACTTCAATGAAGAACAGTTTTTCCTTTCTTTTCTGCACAAGAAATTTTAATATCTAGGTTTCTAAACTAGTTGTTCATTCCCTCCATTTATTGGTTTCATTGTCTGACTTTGTGTTTGAATTCTCACAATACTGTGGAAGTATCATAAGATTTATAAAATACACAATTGGAATTCATTTGAAAAAGGATTATATTTTTATCAGGTGCCATATGTTTATGTGTATTTATTGTGTGCATGTAGATATCAGTTTTACATTTTTATTTTTGAAACTTTCAGATAGTTGATTGGTTCTGCATTAAAAAATATTCTCAGTCATATTGTGTTGGTAAGCAAAGGCCTTCTAATAAGAAAACTGTCCCATCACTGACAGGGTGAGTGTGGATATTTTGGTATAACAGGGTAATCATCCTCCCACTCTACCCCAGATGGGTAATTTGCAGCATGTGACTCTTTTTTGAGCCTTTATTGTGACACATGTTTCCTTACCATGCACTTACTTTCTGGGTGGGTCCTCTGACACTCTCACCCACTAGGGAGGGTACCACAGTTTGCATGTGTCCTCTAACTTTGTGTGTTGGAAGTATGATCCCCAGGGCAGAAGTAGTGAGAGTTGGGACCTAGGAGAAAGTATTGAGTAACAGGGTTAAAGCCCTTGTGGATGAATTGGTGTCATTATGTGGAAATGCATTAGTCCACAGGATTTGCCGTACAGCAAGTGTGCCCCCAATGTTATGGCCCCTTGATACACACTTACTTGCCCCTTCACCTTCCCATCATGTTATCCTGCTGCACATAGACCCTTATGTGTGTGCAGTGTTTCAGACTTCCCAGCCTTGTTTCTTCATTATAGTAGCAGAGCGTAGAGTCAGATGAAGGCCTGTCTGCTTTCATATTCCTTCTGGTTTCATGGCTGGCACATGCAAAGTTCTATCATGAGCTCATGAACAGAATTAAAACTCTAGTATACATTGACTTTGTTAACTAAAACACAATGATCAAAAAGAAACAATGAGATAAGGTTTTGAGGTTCTCTGAGGCACTAATAGTGAGAAGGTAAGACAAGTGCTATATAAAATGAGCAGGTAACCCAATGACCTCTGTCAAGCATGGCATTCAGGATGAATTCCCTGGTCCCTCGAAGTGAGAGTGATGTGCAGTCAACTGCCCCTTTCAAAATGTCAGTTCTTGTTCTGGAGCAAGGATCTGGCTCACATCATTTAAAGACCACATCTGAAACACCATGAGCTGAGTAGCCTATTTCCAGAGTGAGATCAACAGATATATGTAGAAGGTGAGAAGGAAGCTCTGGAAAGCAACAGCAGAAAAATTTAGGAGCTATTTGTGCGTGTGTGTATGTGAAATCTGCAGTTGTTTTGGGAGCACCTCCTTATACTATGTGCACTGAGGTTCTCCAACAGAATGAGTTCAAGTCAGAGCTAAGCTTTTATGCATTCTGACCTCTCCTTAACCTAAAAAGAGGAGTCTTCTCATAGCTAGTAGGTGAAAAGGAGTTTAAATTACTTTTTTACTTCCCAGTGATGGCTTTTTTTCATGTGCTCATTTGTTTTTATTATTATTTTCATCCAGATGTCTCATTTTCTGCTACGACTGCTTCCAGCTGTATACTTTGCAAATGGAAACAGAATGCCAGCAATAACCACTATTCAATGTATAGGCTGCTATTTACTGTCCAGAATCCTAGAGTACTGCAGAAATGTTTCTTGGAAGACAATCTCTTTGAGTAATAATAATGCCTGGTAAAAACAAAGCATTTGTTTTGTGCTGACCAGAGTTATGAATATAACTGCATATAATGTCCTATTTAAAATTCTCGGAAAACTATGATCAAAGTACCACTATCTTCTCTATTTCACAGATAGAGCAGCTGAGGCACAGAGGAGTCTGGTTAACCACTCTAACATAAGATTGAGTTCCGGAAGTGGGATTCAAAATTAGGCCAATATCAAAACTTAAATATGCTGTATCACTTCCTGTTGGAAATGCATAACATAAAAAAGGCAACACACTTAATCTTTCCTTCCTCCCTCCCTTCTCCTTTCTGGTCCCCCTCGCTGCTTCCCTGTCCCTTGTTCCTTTCCAACCCCTCATTTCTCCCCTCCATTTTTACCTCCTTCCTTTTTTAAGATTATCTCTTCCTTTTTAAAATCTTATGGCTTTTCTTCCTCTAGATAGAGGGGTATGTTTAGAAAACATAAAATACATGAAAAAAAAAAAGGAAAAAGAAAACTAACACTTTTTGAGTGTGCCAGACCACACATCAGACATTTGATGTGTTTTGTTTTATATAGCCTCTTTGTCTTTAGTAAAGGTTGTCAGGTCCAATTCAGAGTCAAACAATCTAAAACACACAGGGACCAGCTTTGCTTGCCTGTGCTGTGTTGGCTGGTGGATTCTGTTTGTGGTGGTATAGTCTCCTTAGGCAAAGAAGTGTCATTATGGATATTCATATGGCAAAAATAATCTTGAGCTTTAGATTTTATTATTATTGTACTTAACAAGTGAGGCTTTAAATGTTGAAAACTGGAGTCAGGGAACAATGACTCAGAGTTTCCCTAACTTGAAATATTTTATACACATGCTTTTAAACATTTATCTTGTAGCTCATAGAAGTCCTTAGGCATAATGAACATGTCTTGATCATTTAAAAGGACTCTGGTTAGCTCATTATATTCTAGGCATAAGTACTTGAATAGGATCCATTTCTTTAATTTACAACTGATGCAAATTCTGAGCCTTATTTCATTGCCCTCACATAAGAAAATAAATTCTAACCTATAATGGGAAGCAGGATGACTATCAGTGGGAAATGTGGCCCTAGTCTATAGAAGATGCAGGGAAATGTTACATAATGTAGATATCAGGATGATGAAGGGGTATGACTCTGGAAAAGCTTGCATGATAAGAATATATTGAGAGTATAGTCAGATGTTTCAAATACATCAATTAAACCAAACTGGATTCAGTATTAATATGAGTCAAGTTTGCTTCTTATAGCTATATAGCTTAAAATTAATCGACAATAATATAATACCTCAAATTCTGTTTCTATATGATATAATTCTTATCATTCTATTTTATTATTGTTAAGCTATACTGTACAATTTGGTGGGCACTAGCTAAATGTGAATGTTGAACATTTGACATGCAACTTTCAGAATTGAGATGTTCTGAAAATGTAAAATGCAAACTGATATTAAGATAGTATGAAAATAAAAATGTAGTTTCTAAATAATTTTACAATGATTGCATATTCAGATAAGATTTTGCTACATTTGATTAAATAATATACGTTATTAAAGTTTTTGTTTCTTTTATAATTTAATATGGGTACTAGAGTTTTATAATTACATATATGACTTTTACTGTTTCACATAAGTAACGCTACTCTTGTTTTCCCTGTTCTTCCTGTGCAGCTACTTTAGAAATGTTTTACAAAATGGTGTATATCCATGGATCATGCAATTTTATTTGGCTAAATCAAGAAAAACTTAAAAAATTGTCCCATTAATATATGGAATGTTTGTTCCTTGTAAAAAATAAGATATTTCAATAACGGTCTTGAATTTGACCTTAATGTAACTAACTTTATGTTTACGCAGAGGTTTGAATTACTATATTTGTAGATATTTCTATGTTGAATTAGGACTTTCACAACTATTATAAAAATTCTGAAATAAAATTTCAGATTAATAATAGACATTGCAATTTATAAATAAAATGCTTATTGAAATATGTTGATGAGGGATATCCTTAAGGGGTCCAAGTTTTTGGACCTATTGTTATGCCATCTCTGAAGTATAAACTTTTTCCTACATCTTATCTCCTTGTTATTCAGGGTAGTTGCTATATTCTAGAAGTCATCTATGCTTAGGAAAGGAAAGAGGCCACTGAACTTAAGCAAGCCATGTCTATTTTGAATTTCCTTTTGAAAAACTAGGGTGCATTCATCAGCAGCCTTGAAGTAGACTTTCTCTCACATTCAATTAGTTGGAATTGTGCTTTGTGTTCATGATGAAGCCAGTCATTGCCAAGGGATAGGGCCTAACCACAGGCATCTTAGCAATATCAGAACACTGTCAAAGAATGCAGTCCACCTACTCAGAAGCATGTAGCCTGTGTAGGAGGAAAGAAAACTGAACACATCAGAATACTGTTAATAAGGAAGAAGGAGTCAGAGATGGGTGGAAATGGGTACTGGGTAGATAAACCAAAAGTGACTGCTAAAACCGTAATTGAAACTTTTTCTGATAAATTTGTGTTTAAAAATCTGAATTCCATTTCTCAATACTTTCAAGAAGCATGGTTCCTGAAATAGGAAAATCCCTATTGTGGTTTTTTAATGAAACTTAATTTTTAAAGGTCCATTTTTACTATAATTAGTTGCATACTGATATATTTTAGTAATTCCTAACATGGTCATTTAAATATTATAAAGATTTACAAGCCATCTCATGACAATATAAGAAAAGCTATGCAATGCAAACAAACAAGCAAAAACAAATTCCTGAGGACCAAATTCCCTATTTTCCCTTTCTATTGTTACCACGGCAGTTAATGCATTTCTCAGAGAGGAAGTCCCCCAGCACAGCAGTTTCAGTCTTGATTTTTTAAACGTTTTGACTTTCCTTTTTTTTTTGTGCTCAGTGTGTTGCATGTTGTATCATCCAAGCATTTTATCAGTAATGAGTTTGATCAGCAATTCAAATATTATTATACATCATAGATGATCAACTCCTAGTCTCTTCATTTGACAAGGGATAAAACTGAGATATGAAGATCACACATGTACTTAGTGACATCTATTCATACATTCAGTCAACAAATACTTAATGAGCACCTAGAGTGCAAGCATCGGGTTTTCACCTGAACATGTCAAGTATTGTGATTATGGTTGGCAGGTGGGCGGAGAGGAAAGACAGACAACAAGCAGGAAGCACAAATTAGATAATTACCCAGTAAGCAAGATGAGGAAAACAGAGAATAGGGTATCAGATGGTTTCTGAGATGTCACAGATGAGAAATGCCATATCAAGAGAAAGGAATGGAATAGAGCATTCTTCATAGAGGTAACACGACTAAACACCCAGAAGTCAGAAAAGGCCTCTTTGGTCCAAGGAAATCAAAGAAGTCAATGTCACTGAAGGAAGTAGAGTAGGGAAGGGGGGAAACATCTAAAGTCTGAATGCAGGCTAGCATCAGACCACAAAGGCCTTTTAAAACATTTCAGTTGAAGGTGTTGTGATTTGGATTTGAGGTATCCCCATAAAGTTCAATATGTGAGACAATGTAAAAAGGATTAGGGGTGAAATGATTGAGTTATGAAAGCCTTAACCCAATCAGCGAATTGATCCCTGTCAGGGATTAACTGAGTGGTAACTGCTGGCTGGTAAGTTGTGGCTAGAGGTGGTGGATCATTGGGAGCATACCTTTGGGGTAAATATTTTGTATCTGGAGATTGAAGTGTCATTTTGCTTCCTGTTGATGTCTTGAACCGCTTTACTCAACCACACTCTTCCACCAAGATGTTGAACCTCACCTCGAGTCCTGAGGAATGGAGCCAGCCTTCTATGGACGGAGACCTATACCCCAAAATAAATTTTTTATCCTTTAATTGTTCTTGTCAGGTCTTTTGGTTGCAGCAATAAAGTTGAATGAAACAAAGGGCAACTCTAGGGTACCATCTGATTTACATTTAAATGTAAGTCCCCATAGCCTAGCTATTGTTTAAAGTGAATTAAAGAATGGTGTCAGTGGGCATAAGATCACTTAGAAGCTACAGCAGTAGTCCAACAAAATGCCATGGTGACTGGACCAGAACTGCAGTTGTGCAAAGTGTAATTCAATAATTAAAGATTTCATTAAGATATATTTTAAGGGGCTGGAGTGGTGGCTGATGGTTACAGTGCTTGCTCAGCAGGCGCGAGTACCTGAGTTTGAACCCCAGTACCACATACACAATGAAGTCTTGGAACAACGAAAGCTGCATGAAAAACTAAATAAAAATTGTTTATTTCTCTCTCTCTCTCTCTCTCTCAAAAAAAAAGATATATTTTAAAAAGAACCTGCAGAACTTACTGAAGGATAGTATAAATGGTGCAGACACAAATGAAGTAAAAGATTCTTATTTTCTGAAATTACTGAGAGGGATAAGATGATGTATGAATCAGCACATGGAAGTGTTCCTAATTGAGAATCCTGTGACAGAGTGATAGCCAAGTGGAGATGACAACTAGACAGTTAAATATATGAATCTTTGTACTGATAGAGGAGAAGTCTCAAGCAACCACCCTGAGATACATCTGTCATATTAGAGATTAGGCAGAGAGAAAACCAGGAAAGTTGAAGCCCATGATATAGAAGATACTAGGAATGTATGCTATCTGTGGAGCTAAGAGGAGGAATTGAAGCTTGATTTAACAATGTAAAGATTTGTTCTGACCTTTAACAAATCAATTTCAGTGAAGTGGAAAGGTCGAAGACAGACAGCAGCAAACAAAATGTTGGAGGTAAGGTTACGGAGACAACATTTGAAGACAATATTTTCAAGAAATGTGATGATTGCCATGAAGGAGAGATTTAGAACCATAATTGGAATGAACTACTGAATCACAAGAATGAGAAAACATCTTACATCTAGTGTGGTCTGTTACACAACAAGGCTTTGGGAGTAAACTCTATTTTGTAGTTCTTGGATAAATCAAATAGTTTCTTATGCTTAACTTCTGATTATGTAGATGGAGGCCTCCTTTACTTGTTGATTCAATATCTGAGAGACTATTAGGTGCTGGGCCATGTGACTGAAACAGAGTACAACTGGGAAATAGTGTGCATGTTTAAAGAGCTAGAAGAATGAGATAAATCAGCAAAGAAACACTTGCCAAGGTTGTGTCTGCACAGGGACGTGCATGACAGCACTGTGATCTGTGGGCAACACCATGGCTTTGTTGGCCAGGGCTCCTAATGCCATAGAGGTAAGCAAGCTGAGGCCTGAACAACTAACAGACAGATATTAACCAAGGAAAGGTGTCTGAGGGGCAGGTGAGTGTGGAGGGGAAGGAAGATATTCCAGGAGGTGGGATCAGCTTGTACAAAGGCCTGGAGAGAGCTGTGGGGATTGGATGAAGCGAAGAGAACTGGAAAATGAGATAGTAAAGGAAAATGTGTGTGTTTGCTCTTCCATATTGTAGCACTGAGGTAGCTGTGATGGTGTGTGTGTGTCTTTGCGTGTGTGCACGTGCTTTTCTGTTTTGTACCACAATTTAGCTATGATGTGGGGAGGCTGGACTGCCATAATAGAGGAAAGAAGGAGGACAATAAATTTTTGAGGCAGAAATAGGGCCATTATTCAAAGGCCTGTATTTTACATAAAAGAGACTCATTAAACAATGCTAAAATAACACTGGATCACAAGGTTTTTTGAAGTAGCTCTTCAAATGCTAACCACTACCCTTATGCTAATAACTGTAGAAGACATAGCAGGAAGAGACTAGTGTTAAACAGGGAGATCAGAGATCCCCCTGTCTCAACGGACTGAAAATTTGGAAAAGGAAGTAATGTTTACAGGAAACACAGCTTTACTGTTGTAATAAAACATAGTCAATCCTTATTCACCATAATGGTATTTTATTGTGGAAATTTATACTACCCAAAATATATTCTATTCCAGTAAAACACTAATCTCAGAACATTATAATTTATATCATGTTTCTATTATTCTTGAGAAAATAAACAGTATATGGTATATGGACATTATATTCTATTAAGATTTCTCCAAATAGCTAATATGTTCTTTCTCCTGGGTAATTACTGTCCAAAGAAAGGTATGATATTTCATGTCAACCAGATCAAAGTTTGTTAAACAAACTAGAGAAAAGTAAATGTATTAAAAATAAAGCAGGGGGCTGGAGCAGTGGCTCAGTGGTTATGGTGCTTGCATGGCATACTCGAGGTTGTGGGTTTGAACCCCAGAACCATGTACACAATGAAGTGCTGGACAACAAAAACAAGATGAAAAACTAAAGCTGATAAGTTGATTGTCTCTTTCTCGCTCTCACTGTTCATTTTCTTTCACTATAACATTTTCCAATACAAGCATCTCCATCTATTGTGGAACATTTTACATTTACTTTATTAATGGCAGAGCTTATCAACATAGAAAAGTCTTAGTTTTGTATGACATCATCAAACTGCCATTCAAAGTGGCTGTACCATTTTCCCTTGCCATCAAAAATGAATGGCAGTCCTGTTTCTGCACACCTTTGCCAGCATTTGGTGGGGGGGGGCACAGTGCTCCCTAATTGGCACTTCTAATAGGTGGGTAGTGCCATTTTATTATTTAATTATTTTATTATTTAATGTGCATTTCCCTGAGGAAATATAATGTGGAACATCTTGTCTTGTGCTTATTTGCCAATTATATATCTTCTTTGCTGAGGTAACTATTAAACTCCTTGGCACACTTTTAAAAATATACATATATTCTTACCACATGAAACAGATATTGTGTTCCTGGTATTTATTCAATGGATTTGAAAACACATCACTGCAAAAAGTGGCACTCAAATGTTTATTACAACTTTATTCATAATTGCCAAAATATGAGAACAACCAAGATATCCTTTAGTAGGAAAATGGATACAATTTAGACCGAGTAATGATCATTCAGCATAAAAAGGAAATGAACCATTGTACCATGAAAAGACATGGAGGAATCTCAAACACATATTTCTAAGTGAAAGAACTCAATTTAACCTAGGTATATGCTATATAATTCTAACTAAGAAATTCTTGGAAAGGAAAAACTACAGAATGAATGAAATGATTAAGTTGTTGCTAGAGGTGAAGGGAAGTAGGAAAGGAGGAATAAATAGAACACAGAACTTTTAGAGCATTGAAAATAAATACTCTGCAGGATACTAAATTGGCAGATCCATGGTATTATACATGTGTCTGAATGATAGAATGAATAACACCAGAGTGAATCCCAATGTAAACTGGACTCGGTGTAATTATGCTGTGTCTATATAGGTTCATCAGTTATGACAGATGTACCTGTGTGATGGGAGATGTTCATGGTGGGGGAGGCTATGTATGTTTACAGACAGGCAGGAGGTACAGGGGAAATATTTTTACCTTCCTTTTAATTTTGCTATGAAATAAAATGGCTTTAAATTTATTTCATAAAAAGCAACTTAGTGACAGATTCCTCTACCTGGAAAAATATAAGTGATCATTCTATTCCAAATTTCAATCCATGTAATATGAAAATTATTACCTGAACTAACAACCAACTATTGATTTTCAACACTCATAGTAAGTACATTGAAGGCAGTGTCTGGGAGGTCTTTTCATTTTCTAAGGTCTTCTTCAATTTCTTTCTTTGGTGTTCTATAATTTTCATTGTAGAGATTGCTTAGCTCTTTTTTTAGATTGATTTTTCAAGTATTTTAATTTTTGATGCTATTATAAATGGGATTGTTTTATAACTTGTTTCTCAGCAAGCTCATCATTGGAATGAAGGAACACAATTGATTTGTGAATGTTGATTCTGTATTCTGCTACCTTGCTGAATTCATTTATAAGCTCTAAAAGTCTTCTGGTACAGTTTTTTGCATCTTCCAAATATATAATCATATAAGCATCAAACAGTGATAATTTGAGCTTTTCTCTGCCTATTTGTATCCTTTAATTTCCTTCTCTTGCCTAATTGCTCTGGTAAGAGTTTCAAGGACTATGTTTTTTGAATAAGAGTGGTGAAAGTGAACACCATTGTCTTTTTCCTGTTTTCAGAGGAAATGCTTTCAATTTTTCTCCATGCAGAATGATGTTTGTCATATGTATGGCCTTTACTTTGTTGAGGTAAGTTCCTTCTATACCTTTTTTTTTTTGACCCAGCTATCCCACTCCTCAGTTTACATCCAATGGACCTAAAATCAGTGAACCACTCACATCAATGTTCATGGCAGGAAATTAAAAGTAGCTAAGCTATGGAACCAACCAAGGTGCCTATTAATGAATGAATGTATGAAGAAATTGTGGCATATACACGCAATGGAGTACTATTCAGCCATAAGGAAGAATGACATTATGTCATTTTCTAGCAAATGGATGGAACTAGAGGATATCATGCTAAGTGAAATAAGCTATTCTCAAAAAATGAAGATTAAATGTTCTCTCTGATGTGTGGAAGTTAATCCAAAATAAGGAAAAGAACAGAGGAACAAATGAAGGGGAAGGAAACAGAAGAAAGAGTAATGAGAGAGGGAAAGTTCATGGAATGAATCAGACTTAACTTTCTAATTGTTATGGTTTGGATAAAAGGTATCCCCCAAAAGCTCTTGTGAGACAGTCCAGCAAGTACAAAGTCTGTATTCTTGTTTTCTCTTTTTGAAAGAAGCATGTATATGCTAATTAATTTTATTTCAGTAGAACTCTACATTTTAAAAATATTTAGTTGTATTATTAAAGTGTGAGTGGTTCCTGCATTACCCAATATTCCCAACTCCACAAGATGCCTAAGAATTATTTTCAGAGGAATAAATCAGAGTCCTTATCATGATTTAAAGTGAAAAATGCTGATCAGATTTTATGAATAATATCTTAGACTAAGTATTTACTACATACTAGTTAATTCTCTGCTTTATATGTTATAAAAATGCATCTATTTATACTCACATTTACACATAATACATATGTATTTTTTCTTCTTCATAGTAACTGTATAGTGTAGGTACTATTTTTTATTCATTTGCTAACAATGAGAAAATTGACACAAAGAGGTTAAGTATCTTGCTAATACATCAAGGTATTAATGGTGGAGATAGGATTGCTTGATAAAACAGAACACAAAGGTAAATTTGAATTTCACAGAAATAATATTTTCCTTAATTTATATATGTTCTCAGTTTTCTGTTAGATATAATTAAATCTAAAAATATTCACACTCACAGAATCTCTGAAATTCAAATTTAATGTGTATCCTGCATTTTCATTTTCCAGATCAGAAACTATGTATGAAATAGATATTTCTATCGGTTGAGTCTGGTCCCAAAGCTTATGCTTTTTTCCTACTACCTTTTCCTTTTACTGTCTGTTATCTGTACCAGATTAGAAGCTGGATATATACATATGTAAAAATTACAGTGTTCTGGAGTATGGTTAACTTGAACACAAAAGATACAGCAAAAATATTTTTCATTTGGGCATTTATTGTCCTCATTATTTTAATGGTTGTAATCTCAAAAATATATTAAGAGCTGCCTACATACCTGATACTGTACTTCTTGTCATATGCATTTTGATTCATTTAACATTACACATATTATTTATATTTAAGAGTGGGGTTCAGGGAGGGTAATATGTTCTTCTGATTGACACCCAGCTGAGTATTTTGACTGGAAATTGGGCACTCTTTTGATGAAAATTTAAATTGTAGCTCATACCATATAATGCTGTCAGCCAGTGATGCTTAAACTTTAACACACATCAGAACCATCTATAGCAGGGCTTGTTTAAACAGAGTTTGCTGGGGTCCACCCACAGAGTTTCTGACTTAGTTATTCTAGATGGGACTCAGGAATTTGCATTTCAAACTAAAGTTTCCAGGTAATGGCCAAGCTGCTAGTCAGGATATATACTTTGAAAACCATCTGCTCCCTGAAATTCTGTCTCAGGCTTTTTTTTTCCTATAAAATATACAAATAATAGGAAAATGAAGGTTAAAAAAATAGAACTATAAAGAAGATAAATAATACCTCTCAAAAGGTAGAGATAGATCAGCAAGGTGAAAAGGGTGGAAGCTACATGGTATCCACATGACAATTTATGAGACTATTTAAAGAGAACTTGGAGAATAATCACCACATCCACGTTTTATGGGTGCAATGGAATCTAATTCAAGGATCAGAAGGGCATGAGTTTATCATCAATTTTGTGTGTTATCAATGTAAGCTTATTTCTTTACCAAAAAGAGAAGGTAGAAGGTTTAGGAAGTATTTCTTTTTCCCTCTGGTGTTTCAGGGATAAATTTTTCCCTCTTAGCATGGATTTTAAAAATGTCATATCAGGTATGATACTGTTGTTGCTAGTGAGTATTAGAAAAATCTTTCCTTCAGACAATTTGGGGTTGTGTAAAAAATCTCATCATAATGAAAATGTATACATATATCATAATCTTTCACCTAGCAATTCTACTTTAAGGAAGTTGATAAGAGAAATTTATTAAACTTGGGAAGATTTATAAAGACATTAATCACAGCACTGCTTCCAATATAGGCAATTGGGAGCAAGCTAGATTGAGCTGTTTCCCAAAGCACCTCCTTTCTTGTGTGCCCTTCGTCAGCTGCACTAGATATTTCTTTCACTGGCTCTGCACATCCTTCAGGTATCACCTAAATGAGGCTATTCTGTATTTTCTATTTAATAAATGTGTTATCATGAGTTGTGTGTGCAAATGTTAACTCATTTATGTCTGTGTTTAGTGGGAATCCATAATCCATGAGGGTTTTGGCCATTTCTTCTCACAGGGTGTCTAACATTATTTAATAAGCAGTAAATATTTTTCTAAATGAAATACAGGATAAACTACATCCAATATATTGTCTTATATGTTTATTTTTTAATCCTGTAAAATCTTTTGCTCTGAGAAATGCTACGTATCTCTATTTTTGGATGGTTAATTTTATACTAAATGTGCTCTGATTTTTTAAACAACATTCAGTCTACTTTAGTTGATATTATTTATAGGTAAAAACCCTGGAGCTTTTGAATCCCCTGTACTGTTTAATCTGAAGCCTTATTCATGATTTTTCCTTTACATATATTTAAAACTATTCTAAAAATTAGAGAAAATTTTAGGGGGTTCTGATTAGTTTTATGTATGCATTTTCTGAATGTTAAACCTATGACAAATTATTGCATTTTATATTATTAATTGTGTGGGTGTTCAATCAGAGTTACAGAACCAGTGGGATATTGTTTTTATGTATTTATAAAGATTTCTTACAAAGATTTTGCTTACCCAAATTGGGTCTGGGTATGCTTAAAGGAAGGGCAGGCAGGAACCTTGGGACACAAGGTAAAGCTGTACTCTAGACTTGAATTTCTTCTTCAGAGAAATCTCAGTTCTTTTAACTGATTTAATTAGGCCCAACCCAATTATTCAGGCTAATGTTCCTCATGAGGTTATTATGAAGTTTAATTATATCTTAAAAGTATTTCACAGAAACTCCTAATTTAGTATTTGATTGAATAACTGGCACTTGCATCTAGCCAAGTTGATACAAAAACTCATCATATTATTAGTATTCTGGCACAAATCAAGATAAATGTACCTCACATATTATTAAATAGAAAGCTCTTAAACTGTAAAAGTGAGGTACCTGGGACAGATAGTCTGCAAAGTGTCTCCTGGACCTACAAAATTATGACCATCAAGAATTTCTCAAACAGAGTTACCAAAATTTTTCCACCACCCTGTAGGGTTTGTTGGCTAGAAAGGAAGACAATGATTCAGAATGAATATTATAGTTGTTTCAGTGGATTGGAACTGTTTGCCTTTGGTATATTAATGATTCTTTAAAACTTCATTGTTGAACTATCTAATCCTTGTCAAAGAGAAAAACACAATGTGTATAAAATATATGTTTTCCAACCATATCCTATAAAAATGTTTAGTTTTGATCTAAAAATTTCAAGGTTGACCATTCAATAGTCTCTGAATTCATGAATATTTTATTAGTGAAAATTTGATCAACTGAAAAACTTGTGGAAGAAAAAAAATTGGAACACACAAGTTCCTTTTCCAGTTTTAAAAGATTTATTTTTTTTCTGTTAGTTTAATTCAGTGATACACTTGTTTCATCAGCAAAATTTACCAGGTCAGATAATAAAAGATACTATCTACACAAAAGCAAAAGTTGAAAGACGATAATGCAACAAGATAGACAATTGCTGTAGTGAGGCTTCTAATCTTCTTTTCTATCCGCTGTTTTGTCTTAGGTTGGGACTTGGCATAATCGAGCATGGTACATACTTTGATGTATTGACTCTTAATCTGTCCTTTTAGTCAGGACTTAATTAATAGGGTTGGTGTCTTAACAGTGAAATTTTCTTCAATCCAGATAATGAAAAACTTTTAAACAGTATCTCATGTTGTTGAAAATTCAACAATACAAATATTCTCTTATGTTAGTTGATCATATTTCTAATCATAGAAAACTAGAGAAAAAATGGTAGGTTACTGTTTGTTTGTATTTCTGGTCTTATTTATTTGCCCAAAATTGTTAACCATATATCACTGTGGGAAAAAATATATGAAAGTTGAAGACAAAGGGATATGTTGGGAGGACTGCGTTTTTAATATCAGTGGTGAAGGCTACTCAAAGATTTTCTAGGAACTGTTCTTATGTTGTATATATACCATAAAAGACATATCCTGACTGTAACGTCTCTCAGATGTATTGCAGGCTGCACTATGTCACTTAGCGGTACGGTCCAGTCTGGTCCAGGGATTTCCATGAGAAAATGCCACCTCAGCCCACCTACTACAATTATGCATCTTTAAATAAACCATACCCTTTTAAGAATATCAAACTTTCTTTATGAAAAAAATATCAAATTGACCGTAAGAATAACAAAAGGGGAAGAATTCCCCAAGCTCTCAGAATGGTCTGTGGGAGGAGGCCTAGGCGTCCACCAGCACCCCCCCCCCACTCATCTTGTAAGAGAATTGCCAGAATACAACAAGTCTGACTTATCTTTGTCAAGATTAGACTGAAGGGGAGAAGTCACCTTGGGAAAGCTGGTCAACTAGGACCATTTGAAATCCTGGACAAGATGCCGTAGAGCATTTATTTCCTGTGAATTAAATGTGCCAGCCAGAGTAAAGACGTTTACTTATTTTAGTTTTTCAGTAGCGATGCACATAAAGTCTGTCTGGTAGAACAGATAACACCAGGGATTATGTTTTATGGCTATGAAATTTTTCTAGGTAATTTACATTTTCTTCCTTTAATTTAGGACAAGGAAGACAGTAAATATGCAGAACTGTATTGAGTAGTACAATGAAGTACTTTTTGTATTGATGTCATTTTGTATTTTGTTGGGAAATTCTTCATTTAGGAAAACCACTACAATTTAAAATTAAAACAAACTGAATTTAAGATTTGACCTGCAACTTTGTGAATAAATATGGTAACATAGATTTTCAAAAATATTGGAGTAGCTGTAACACCATATTATTCATAAAATTACTCATACTTAAAATATAAATTCTTCATCTTTCCCCAACAATCTGCCTGAAGAAATTTAAATCATCTCTTAAATGTAACATCACTAATACTTTTTTACAAGCTTTCATATAAAATGTCCAAGCTTCTCCATCTTGATTAAAATAGGTCTAAATATTAAGTGGGACAAAGACTATAGAATAAGAACTACACATTATGCTGGTATTATAGTATTCCACAATGGACTTTGTTTTTTTTGAAGAGAGAGGAATGGCATGAGAGATAATCAATTTTATTTTGTTTATCATGTGGATTTTGTTGCTCCAACACTTCGTTGTGTATATGGTGCTGGGATTCGAACCCACATCCTTGCACATGCCAGGCAAGTGTCATTAATGCTGAGCCACTGCTCCCACCCTTACAATGGACTTTAAAATAACTGTGGTAAACATATATAAAGAATGAGATGATAAGATTAAGAATTCACTCACTGAAATCTGTAAAAATAAAAACTGATGGAAATTCTAGAGCTGAAAACAACTGGATTTGGGGATTGAATTAGGCTAAATAGTAGTAAGTAAGATGTACCAGAATGAGAAATTATTGAAATGGGAGAAAAATCAGCAGGAAATATTTTGTTGAAATAGTAAGAGGGAGAAGAATAGGAAATGCATAAAATATGAGAGACATATGGTACATAATTCAGGCATCTAAAAAATCCAATGAAGAGGACTGAGATAAAAGAGTAAAGAGAAAATGTGTCAGAGCAAAGTTTGAATCGTTCCCAACACTTTTTTACAACTGAGAAAATACTCTGAATGACAGAAATAAGGAACTATAAACACTAAACAGAATATAAAGAATCATATAAGGCAACCTTATGCAATGCGTGAAAACCAAAGCCAGAGAAAAATAAATAAGTGGAAAATAGAAGGGGGGATATTGCCTTCAAAGGAACAATAATGTTTTCACATGCATTTACTGCAATAATGATGCATACTACATTGAATGGTTCTTCAGATTATTAAAATAAGAACAAAATTAGATTTGGTCCTCTGAAAATACCTTTAAATTTTATATGTATATAAATTAAAAAGGTATAAAATTGTACACACACACAAACACACACACACACACATTTAAAGAAATTGAAGAATTGAAATTGGTGTTTGGCAACATATCAGCAGCAAAAGAAGTACTGAAGGCAACTATAAAGCAGAAAAAAATGGATTTCTGATGGAAATTTTTAAAAAGAAGAGATTATAGATGTTTAGTTTAAAAAGTGTAATTTTAATGCTTATAGGTTATATAAAATTAAAAAATAATAATGTTCCCTCATTGCAATTGTCTGAATGTTTGATCCTTCCCCTACACAGATTCATATGTTCAAATCTTATCCCAAGGTGATGGTAATAGGAAAAGGGACTTTGCAAGGTGAGTTGTGGGGCACAGTCCTTATGAATGGGATAAGCGCCTTTACAATGGTGGCATCACAGGGCTCATAAGCCCCTTCCACCCTATGAGGATACAGTGAGATAGCAAGATCTTCCAACCAGTAAGTATATTTTTAGTAGACCACAACCCTGCAGGCACTTTGTTCTTAAACTTAATCTCTGGAACTATAATAAAGTCCTGCTATTTATAAGCTAACCTGGAACAAAACCCACGAACAAATACCTGTTGTTTAGGGGTTTTGTTGCACCAGACCAATGGATTCAGACACAGCTTAAAATATTTATGGAATTATTATAAGAAAATGTGAGAAATAAGAAGTCTGGTCCATTTTCAGAATGTAGTCTTCAGTTAAGGTTCACATATAAAAATAAGTTATCATAGGTTGGGAACCATGTGGTCAGAGATAATCCATTTTAAAACTCCTTATCAGATATTCCATTACTCTTTATCTGCCCCAATTTTATATTAGCCAATCATGCAGATTGTACCCCAGAGCTTCTCAAATAAGAATGATGTTACTTATCAGACCAGGTTATTTTAAACAAAAGTATTTAAATACATTTAAAATAATGCCTAATATAAAGAGAAGAGCCATGGATGACTACAATAGCAAGGATCTTCTGTTTGATATTTTTACAGAAAAAAAGAAGGCAAGAAAGCAAATATCTATGATGTGATGTCATCTTAGCTTACATATTATAAATTTTGTATTTGTATTTTAATTAAAAGGGAAAATGTCATGAACAGTTCATTCAGGTGAGTTGTTGTTCTAACACAGCACACAAAAAAAGTATTCTCACCTATTTTAAGACTGTATTATTAGGGCTGGAGCAGTGGTTCAGCAGTCACAACACTTGCCTGTGGGTTTCAACCCCATCACCATGTACACAAAAAAGTGTTGGAGCAATGAAAGTGCATGAAAAACTAAATAAAATTAATTCTCTCTCTCTCTCTCTCTGTCCCACTCTCACTCCCTCAAAAAAAAAAAAAAAACTATTATTTCCAGTATTCAGTTGCTTGTTTAGAAAAAGTACAGAAGAAATATTATTTTGAAAAAAAAGAGGCTAGAATAATAAGAAACTTCATTACATTGAATCATGTAACTATAACATGAATACACTGAGGTTACCTTTTATGCCAATTTGAATCAACTAAATCTAATAACTTTCATTGATTCATTAAAATTTAAAGCTGAGGGAGAGGAAGCAGGGCAAGCTGAAGGAAGGCTGCTTCTCCTTTGGCTCTGTGACCAGATTTAAAAAACTCCAGGACAACTCCATTACTAGGAGATGCGTTTGGGGGACAATCATCACCAGAACACAATGCTAGTTTGGGGAGTTGTTTGGGTGATAAGAGATTTGGGAGAAGCAAGTGGAAAAGAAGGATTGTTTCTGTCCTGGGACACAGTGGCTGCTGCTCTGTCCGCCATTAATCCCAATCTGCATGTGAGTGGGGGAGGAGACAAACATAACCTACTGAGACAGTTTTAGGAGAGAGAGTAAAATGGCTAGGTAGTCAGGACAGGACAAACCCCCCCACCCCCGGGTCTAAGAGCTAGCTAGTAGAGAGCAATTGAGTGATTGACAGGGCATACACAGGGCCTTCATATGCAAATGACCATGAGGCTCACCTGTGGGAGCAACTCTTGTCCCTGAGGTGGGGAAAACTAAGAAACAGGGGTGGACACAGATGAGAACTTGGAAAGAATTGCTTCCTGTTTTGCATAGATTTTAACCAATGACTTTGGTACTAAGTTTCAATGCCTGCTTTGCATAGGTTTCAACCAATAATGTAGATGCATTTCTCAATGCCTGCTTTCCATGAGTGTTAATTATGTTCATACCCCAAATCAAGATAACCCCTGGCCTAACCTGCATTAGATGGTGTCCTGCTTCCAGGTGCCCCTACACTTTGTGGAGTCTCTGCTCTCCTTCCTTAAATAAATCCTACTCCTTCTTCTATGGTTGTCCCTGGATTTTATTATTCCAATTCATGAGACAAGAACCCAGAAGATTGGTGCTGAATTCCTGGGCTCAATTTCCACCATACCAAGAGCTGCAACACCCAGCTTTTAGCTGGAGAGCTGCCAACACTATTTCTGCTGCAGACACCTGCAGCCAGCCAAAATTTCCAGTTTTAACTGGGAATGGCTACAAACACTAGAAGCTGGCTATTTTAGCTGTTGGAATCTGTAGTGGCCCAGACTCCATTTGCCAGTGGGAGCAGAGAATCTGGCCTCACCTCAAAAACCCTGCATCACTGTGAGCTGGTCTGCTGCTGAGAAGCCACATTCTATAGGAAATCGTGCATTGGGCTCAAGCAGAGAAACCCCTATGGCACCTCCACTGTGTAAGGGGAGAACAATGTCTCACAGCTGACTGTGCAAAGGAGTCTTTTGGAGCAGACTGCCCGGTGGGAGTGAGTCAGGAGTTCAAAGCAGGGTCCTCCACAACTGTGTCAGGAGAGAGCCACAGTTCACAGGTAGAACTGGGAAGAAGAGGCATGGGATAGGCCTAGTCCCCACTTTGTTAGGGGAATTCAGGTTTGTGGAGTAAAGGGAAGCCTTGCTCAGCCCTGTCCACCCTCACCCCAGCCAGAAGGATCACATGATAAGTTAAATTCTCAGAGTCCTCAGTCCCAGATCAAAAATCCGGGAGGACCAGGAATGCAGAGGGAGCATAGAAAGCATCTCATCCGCCCTGCACATAAAAGCTTTAAGACTCCTGCATTTCAGATCCCCAGGGAGGCTGTCAAAGTCCAGTCTTCAGGGCTTTCTTTATCTGAACTCTTCACTGAAATCTCCTACTAGAAATCCCAGGAGGCTGAGGACATCCTAGTCTTCTACTTGAGATCACATAATTACAGTATGAGAGACCCTGCTATCAAAACTCAGGTGGACAGTGAATATCTGCTCCCAAAGTGAACAGAGACAATCTTAGTGACCATAGTTCCAAGTTTTTGTTAAGAATTTTTTATTTTTTTTTAAAGTTTTTTTTCTCTTCCTGTTTTTGACATGTATTTGAGTTCCAAATGTAGAAGTTAATTGGTTCATGGACATATAAAAATGTTAGCTGTTTTTGTTTCTCAATTCTTGTTTCATTTCATCTTTGTTGAGGGTTTTTTCAGTTTTCTTTCCCTGTTCTTTTGTTTTTTATTTTTTAATTAATTTTTTTTCTCTTTGTTGGGAACATGAGGTTCAGCTGGCTTGTAGGAGAATTGGTGGTAAACAACTCTAAGGGGTCCAGCTGGCTTGTAATTAGCAAATTGCTTGACCGCATGACTAAGCTATTCGGCCACTCATTTGTTACAATTGGAGAAAGGTGTTTGTATTGTATCCTATTGGCTGTTGTAATGGATAAATAGAGTAGCAGCTAGTCAGGTAGAGGTAAGCAGCCAAAAGAAGAAAGCAGCCAAAAGAAGCAAGAGCAGCCCAAGAAGCAAGCAGCCAAAGGAGAAGCAGTAGCCAGAGAAAAGCAAGCAAGCAGCCGCGTCCTGAAAGAAGAAAGCACAGAAACAGTCAGAAGCAGAAGCAGCAGCAGCAGCAGCAGCAGAGACGTCAGAGAGATCAGCAGCTTAGAAGATCCAGGTCCCATGTTCCAGCCACCGGCGTTCGCCCCCTTGTTCCCAGCTCCCCAACACTTCCTAACAGCCCCTCGGAGGACGGTCCAGCGTTAAGCCGTTCTACCCGCTTCTCGTACAGGAACGCTGCGAGGAGCGACTCCTCGTCCCAACCCCTCCCTAA